>VXAY01003151.1:0-21591 GCA_013399855.1 Oxyruncus cristatus
AAGAAAGAAAGAAAGAAGAAATCTAAAGGTCTGCTGGCACAGACCATCACATTGTACCTACTACTTTCAGATGGAATTCTTTAGGAACTGCGCATTTTTCAGGCTGTTTTCTGCATCCTCCAGTGACTATACATTCCATGCTCTAATTTGGGTTTAAAAGAGGCATTTTAGCTGTTCATATTTTTGTGCTTTCCTCCCACCATTCTGTCACAGCCATTTCCACTCCTCACAGGTTGTGTGTTAGGTACCAGCCATACTCCAGCTGCACTCTGGGTGATAAAGTACTGCTAATTTGCTTGAAATGCTGACAAGGAGAACTCTATAGACTGTAAATAATAACTTCATCATTTTCCAATAGTTCAACAAAGGAACTGTTTTTTGTGTTGATTTTCTATAATAGCACTCATGACTTGTGCACACTCTGTGGAGATAAGTGTGTGTTGGTTCTTCAGCAGCTGAAGCATGGGAAGATAAAATTCAACCTGCTGGTAGCTGGAGGTGTTCCTTTTACACAAAATGTATTTGGGATTTGGGGGAACTGAGAGATAACAACTTATCATTGCCTAAAAATCGCAATCATTATGTCTACATGTATATAATTTTAATTGCATAGCATTATATCTATAATATTTATATTATAGATATTCTATATTTTATATATATTATAGTCATATAGTATTTATATTTTATTTATTATCTTTATAGTGTATTTATATACACTATTGATTTATAGTTTGGTAGATTTTTTAGAACAGTGTTTTCACTAGAGTATAATGGTCAATATTCCTCTATTAGGAATTGAAAGGACATCAGAGTGGTTTTCCACCGACAGTTTTAGGTGTTTCTAGGGGAAATGGGAAGGCTGACAGAATTTCTATGTTTCATTTCATGGGAAAGAACTTTCAGTGAAGGAAAATCAGTCCTGAAAGCTGAATTTCCCTCTCCCATCAGGCACAGAGGCAGCTGCAATGACTGTGACTCCCATGTGGAGTGGCTTTGGGAAGGACTGGAGATGTGCTTTTCACCATGAACATCAAAGGCAAGGGCAGAAGGGGGGTTGTATCCAAAATTGCTTCCTGCCCTGCTCAGGTACCATCACCAGATCAGAGCAGCAGAGAAATAACTTATTTAATTTATAAATAGAGAAGAACACCAGAGTTTCCCCAGTTAGAACAAAGCTTACTTCAGTCCTACATAAGCAGTAGGAAGCCCACAGCAGTCTGTCACACAGAAGGCTGAGGGAAGAAAAGGTGAAAGGGAATCTCAGCGAAAAGAAGGATTTGTGGCATCTTTAAAAGGTGCCACATCATGATTTCAGAAGTTACACTTCATTGATTAACAGTCAGTTCATTCCTCCCACATCTCACGGAGCTTCTGCACAGATAATCATTAAATGTGGTGTTTAATGGAATTACAGCCAAACCAGTGCCTGCACACAGAGCTCCTCATCTTGTCTGGTTGTTCACCAAGAGCACAAATAACCCAAGCAGATCAGGCACAACTGTCACAGTGAAATAAGGCCAGAGGGATTGGCCTTGGAAGAAGATTTAATTTCTGTGCTTAATTATTGAGATCTGAATTTGAAGAAATTGGATCTGATTTCTAAGGGTTAAAGGAGGCATTTACACACCTCAGTGTAAACACCTCCTTGTTCTCAGATATTTTTGCTATTTGGTTTCAGATAAATCATGAAAGTTGGTATTAATCATGGCTGACTTGGGAAATCTTCAGTGGTGGCTTTTACAGCTGAACTCGTCACATTGAGTTCCCCTCATAGATTTATCATTAAGGGGTAAATCAGCTAATGTACCTTTGCCATATACATTTCTATGAGATGTACTCTGCCCTTCCAGCCCCCTGCCATCTCTGCTCGCAGCGAGGAGATCCAGGTGACAGTCCCACGGGAATTGTCCCACCAATACCCCGTGAGATGTTGCAGACATCTCTATTTGCTCAGATGAATCTTATTCTTACCTCTCGGAATTGTACCTCGTCAAATCAAGTTTAATAAACATAACCACAATTATCTGATGACAAATCCTGTCCATGCTCTTCTTTGCTATCATGTCCCACCTTGCTCTTCGTTGCTCATTCTTTTGTTTTGTCTCCATGCTTGGAACAGCCTCTCTGGATGAATTTAAGAGCTCACAGACATTTCCCTTTTCGTAGTTCTTTCTGGTACTTTGCTCTCAGGAAGTCAACAAAATGATGCTCGAAGTGTGTGAAGTATTTATGCCTTAAATGTTACACAGATTTCCACCATTTATCACATTTCCGTGTAACTAAATCTTGAGGATATTATCTTCATGTACATATTTACACTCATTTTCCAGACTGGGAATAATTTTCTCTGTCTTATCCTAGGCAAAGTCCTGCTTCTGGTTCCATCTGTGTTCAACTGTGCAAAGCTGTGCAGTCCAACAGCCAACAACCTGGTTCACGTGGTGTGCTTCTGATTCCCTCTTCCAGTACCCAGAACAGAACTGTGCCCTTCCCATTTTTAAGCTGGCAAGGGTTTTCCATCAATATCAAGGATAAGACGTATTGTAGAGTGTCATGTGCAGGACTTCTGAGCACCCCACAACTGGTTGCAGGATGTTCAGGAAACCAGAGGTGTTGAAGGACTCCTCAGATTTCTCCCACACAAGACACTGAGATGGGAAATCCAGGAATAATATCCGTTTCTCACGAAATAAAGACACATGAGGCACAAATAATTATTTATTGGGGTTAATTGAGGTTATATTGTGATCTTAGTGCCCGTGCCATGACCTTTCACAGCATTTACAGCAGATAAAAGGCCTTGTGCTGTACCAGGAACATGCACATCCCTTGCGCCTGGAATGTGTTTCAGAGGGAGTTTTCCAGTTTCAGAGGGGCCCTCAACAACCGCCTTCTGCCCAGAGAGACTTTATCTCTCCCAAATTTAGCTGTTTGTGGTTTAGAGGAGCAAATAACCCTATGCAGGTCTCCCTAGTCGTTGCAGAGCCACAGATCTCTTAAAACATGAGTTGTCTGCCTTTTTCCAGACGCCTGCTTTAGGATGACAGGATTTTAATCTTGGACTCTATTGAATACCTTAGGTGGAAATTCAGGAAAGAGAAATTAAATATTACAGTAACAAGCTCAGGTGTAGTTCAGGTGGGCAGGAGGTGCCTCCTACACACAGAATCTTTCCTCCAAGACATGATTATCTCTTCCCACTTTCTCCTTCTTCCTTGTGCTGAAGCAGAAGGGAAAAGAGAGGTGTGGGAATGATGGTACAAAAAGGTAGCATGCTGCTTTTAAATAACTGCATAGATAATAAAAGTGTATAGAGCAGCACATTATCCTCTTGGCTGAATAAAGGTGAATACACCATTAAAACTTAATTAAATGCAACTGCTTGTAGCAAAGAGAGGGTCAATGGCTGATCTGCTGTAACACTGATCCTCTTTGTCCCTCTTGAAGGGCACATGCTGCTCCAGTAAATCCAGACAAGCAGTGATTGTTGCTTATATATATACATATATTCATTTCATGGTCTTTGTGTTGATTATTGATTCCAGTCATGACAATTTTATGGCCCCTCTCTACCGTTTCTGCAATCGAAATAGCTTTTTAAGGATGAAAGTTGGGAAAAACATGGTTTATTCAGTTTTGCTCACTCACCAAGAAAAGATGCTTAGCCTGGAAAGACTTGCTAGAGGACAATGATAATAATATTATACCCTGGTGTGCTCTTTTTATCAGTATGTTTACAGGAGAATGCAGGAGTGAAATGATTTGTACAAGTTCATCCTCTGGATTATCAGCCAGGAGTCCTCCCTCCTGAGTCCTTGGTCTGCAATTCTTCCTCCACTACATCATTCTGTCCCTTTACATTTTTAAGTAAAAAAATGGCACCTCTGGTTATGTTTAAGTTCCCTTGAACTTGTGACATCGAACTTCTGTTCTCCCCAACCTTTGTTCCCCTCATAGCACAGAGAAAGGAGTTATTTTATAATAACTGACCTTCAACCACCTTGCTACAGATGCTGCAGATGGTCCAGTGCTGATAGAGCAGGAGATGACACGTGGAGAAGACCCAAGATCATCCAGTCCCACCCCCTGCCATGGGAAGGGACATGTTCCACTATCTCAGGTTGCTCCAAGCCCTGTCCAACCTGGCCTTGGACACTTCCAGGGATGGGGCAGCCACAGCTTCTCTGGGCAACCTGTGCCAGGGCCTCACCACCCTCACAGGGAAGAATCTCTTCCTTACAGCTGACCTAAATTTCCCCTCTTTCAGTTTGAACCCATTACTCCTTGTCCTGTCACTACAGTTCCTGATGAAAAATCCCTCTCTGGCTTCCTTCTAGGCCCACTTCAGATGCTGGAAGGCTACTATGAGACCTCCCTGCAACCTTCTCCTCTCCAAAAACACCTTCAAATTTTCTACCTTCCCCTGATGGACTATCCAGCTTGGGAACAGAACTCCACCTGTGGAGTTGGGTTTTTTGGGAGACGAAGGGTACCTCGAGTGTTATGTGTGGGATTGGCTTCGCTCTGGTGGCAAAGGCATCAGGCTACTGAAGGGGGAATCCTCTGGATGGAAGAGAAGAGTGGGGCATTCGGCATCCTAAAATCTCCACAGCAGCTCCTTTACAACCAGAACAACCCAGCCAAACCTCTGGGAGATTTTCTTTGGGATGAATTCAGTTTTGCCTCTGTAAGATGTAAAGATGGGGACAAGAGATGGAAAACCCGAAGCACTCAACAACTCAGAAGAAAATTTGGAGCGGTGCTTAGTCTCAGTGAGGGCCAAGAGTTCATATTTTCTCAATGTAAGTAGCATTAAAGAAACAGGAATACTGCAACCTTCCTTTTAAAACTCACACTGGAAGATAATTTGTCTTCAAAGACAGTAAAAACTACAGAGTTGAAGAGAAACAGCTGTTTATATAAGGACTGTGCTTTCAAACTACATCAAAAGACCACCTAAGCACAGGTTTAACTGTAGAGAGTCCACTCATCCTATTCCTATTCATCAAATCCCTTCTGCTTATGTCTTGGTAACCACAAAGCCACGCATGGAATAGTTTTGATCCACTTGGAATTTAGGGATAAGGACACAGTTCATACCCTGACTGCTCAACAAAGACACAAAGATGGTTTTAAAATACATGGGAGCTTCAGTAAGGCAAGGAACGTTGAAAGAACCACCTAAACTTCCTTGGGCTCACTGACAGTTCTCTACATGAGGGAAAGAACAAGGAAAATATGGCAGAAAAATCACCTGGAAGTGTAGCAGTTAAAAAAATAACTAAAAAAAGGCAATAACTAATTCTAAAAAGAAGACTGGAATTGAGATCAACTTGTAAAAGTGGTTGGGGTTTGTTTTTTTGTTGTTGTTGTTTGTTTGGGGTTTTTTTTGGGGGGTGGGGTTTTTTTTTTTGTTCTTTCTTTTTCATTTGGCTTTTTTTCAAGTAACTTTTAAAATATTCCAGATCTCCTTGGAATCCTGTGGGCTGTAACCAATGGCTGAGTATGTGTTTGGGAAAGCAAATGACTAATTTTCTGACAACTTGAAGACTTTTAAGAGACACATTCCTGGAACAGAACATTTCATGGTGTATTGAAATGATTTTGCCAGTGAAGGACATTTATTAGTCCCGAACCTTATAATCCCAGGGGCTCAGACATTGAGGATGGGGCATTATTATGATTTCCCAGAACAATAATACTTTGCCACCCTTCACTAATTTGAAAGGACTCTGCTCTATGTGCATAAGGGGTAATTATAGGAGCACATTAGAGCTTTTATTTTTTTTTCCACTGGCATTTTATGATTTTTTTTTCCCCTTTTTTTCTGTGTCAGTGCTGCAGGTCTGTCCTGCCTAAACACTCTGATTCTGGTGCTTAAGGCCTATAAACGCTCCAAATTGTTCTCTGATACTTTAATCTTGTATTTAAATCAAGGGGCAGGGCAACCTGAACCAGAATCTCTAGTTATAAACAGACTTGAAGTTCACAAACAGCCACCCTGACAGCAGCATTTCCCACTGTGATCCCGCTCTTCCCTCAAGTCTGCCAGTGGAATTCCGCATTTGGCTGTTCCCTGTTCCACTTGAGCAAGAATGAGAAGAGTAAAATGCTGGTCTTTCCTGAGTCATCTCTTCTTGACTGAAAATTAAGGAGCTCTCAGAGGACTAGACCTGCTAAAAGACCTGAGGATGGGAAAACTTCCAGGAGAGGAGATGCCTGACCTCGTATCCACTGCTGATAGAGGGAATGTGGGAACCCTAATCCAACTGTGTAAAACTGGGTGTGGAGGGAAGAAATGACAGAAAAAAAAAACACCAATCCAAGAAAGCATCTGTATCACTACTGTATTTCCAAATGCACCTATTCTCACACTGTTTTGTATGTAAAGTATTAAATGTATTAGTATTCCTAAATTAGATTATTAAATATAAATTATAATATTAAATGACTAGGCATTCCTAAATGCAGAATCCTGCAGTTCCTTCCTACCAAATCTTGAATTAAAGTGTGGGGTTTTTTTCTGTTTTCCGGTTTCTTGACCCTTTTGTCCAGAAATGTCTCCAGATAATTTCCTCCAAGAGCTTGTGTTCTGGAGAGAAATGCCAAACAGGGAGTGCTGCAGTTCCTGAGGGTTTTTTACTTGGCTTGTAATGACTTTTAGCTTATGGTTATTCCCAGCTCCCTGATTATAGTCACTGGAATTGCTGGAATATGTGTACATGACACAGCTTTTAGAGCAGCCTCTAAAACCGGAGGGTGGGGATTTCCCTACGCAGATAATTAATTAGGTGATTAAACAGATACTGTAGAAGGATTTAGAATGATTCCACTGTTTTCCTTGTGGTTTGGGACCGCAGTATTCCTAGAGAATTTGCATGAAAACATGATTTTCTTTAAAAAACCGCTTATTTTTGCCTCTGTTCTCTGCAATTTCTGATTGACAACAGCACTGGATGTCATATTTGCCAGTATCAGTCTTGTTAATCATCCAGTTCATCCTCACCACCGTTGGTTTTACTTGGGGTCCATGAATCCTTTGTTCTCCCAGACCTCGGAATGTGCACCTGCAATGCCACCCCTGTCAGAGCGGCTTTGCTTCTCCAGTTTCTAATTTAGCCTCAACTGTTTTCTGTAACTTGGGAACTCACTGGGCAATGCAGAGAAGGATGACTTTTCCTGATTGTCTGAAAAAGAAAAAAACCTAAGGAAATGTGAAATATCTGTTAAAAGTTAAATATTTAAATTTAACTTGAGAGCAAAACAATTCCCTTTGGGTTTGAAGCCTTTGTTTATTTAGAAACAGGTCGTCAGTCGAAAGGGTTAAATGTTGCCTTTTAAAAATTGCATTTTAGGCTGGGTGTTTCATTTTGGATGAACTCCCGCTGCTATCCCATGGCTTTTTTTTTTATATTTTGGTTGTTTTCACAACAAAGCATAAAATAAGACTGTTTCTTCTCTCCTCTGCAGACAAGACAGATTAATGGCTGGGAATAAAAATACTACAGTGATTTGGAAGAGATTTAGGAGCTGGAGCAGTGAACTGAACAACTGAGATATTCCTGACTATATATAATATCTACAGTGTGGGTGTTTACTGAAATAGTCACCCTGGTCTGCCTTTACAGGCAACAGTTGTCAAATTATTATTATTATTATATTATCATTAAAACTATAAATAATATAGAAATATGCAATTATATAAATAATAATAAATAATATAAATATATTAAAAATATAAAATTGCTATAAATAATGTGTTCTGGAGAGTGGCATGTCTTCATCAGGCAGAACTCTCAGACCATCATCTCCCATTTCCCCTCAGTGACTACAGAGGGATGCGAGGAGAATTCTCGCCCTGGAGAAGGGTTTATTGCCCAAATTTGAAGGTGAGATGTTGCTTCCACACTTCCCTCCAGCTGCCAAACCTGCAGGGAGAAATGTAAAAAGGAATGACCAGCTGATGAGGAATTTTATGCCAAATCCTAGTAACCAGGTGTAGGGTAGTGACTTTTTGAAAGGATACAGAAATAAGGACAGAAATAAGATATAAACTAATAACAGGCTGGGAGAGCTGGAGGGGTTCACCTGGAGAAGAGAAGGTTTCAGGGAGACCTGAGAGCCCCTTCCAGGGCCTAAAGGGGCTCCAGGAGAGCTGGAGAGGGACTGGGGACAAGGGCCTGGAGTGGTAAGACAAGGGGAAATGGCTTCTCACTGCCAGAGGACAGGGATAGATGGGATTTTGGGAAGGAATCCTTCCCTGTGAGGGTGGTGAGGCCCTGGCACAGGTTGCCCAGAGAAGCTGTGTCTGCCCCTGGATCCCTGGAAGTGTCCAAGGCCAGGTTGGATGGAGCTTGGAGCAACCTGGGATACTGGGAGGTGTCCCTTCCCATGGCAGGAGTTGGAACTGGATGGTCCCTTCCAACCCAATCCATTCTGGGATCCTCTGGACCACTGCATTGTGCACTGCACTGCAGGGAGGAGGACAACTCATCCTCGGAAGCTCAAAAGCAGTGCTGAGAAACACAGGGTGCTTTTTCAGCCTCTTTTGTATCTGATTCCCTCAACTGGATCAGATGTGCCTTGAAAAATTATATGGGAATCTGGCTCCAAGATTCACTCAGGAAAAGACAAATCCCTGTAATTTATGGGGAAACAAGTTTTGCCAGAAATCTTCCATCTTCTCTTGTGAAAGTGGGTAATGGTCAATGATCAGCCTTTACAGGACAAGTGTTATGGTTCACGGGGAGTTTAAAGACAAAACTTTGATTCCCAGGGATATATTTTCAGGAACAATTTTCATGCCGATATTTTATGGGCTAAATATGTCAGGATGAGTCACTCTGAAGACATTAGTTTGGGCAGACAGTGACGTTTATAAATATTTAGTATTTCTTAGTTTCTAAGATTTAAGCTGGCCCTTAAACGCCTCAGAAGTTGAGGTGGAGTCATGTTTAAAAATTGATAGAATGTTCCGATAATTAAATATTAATTGCATTCTCTTTCTGAGCAGAGTGTATATTATTGAACACTATACATATTTCTGTTAAAATTATAAAATTTATTAAGTTCCTTTTTTTTAGACTACAATGTATTGTTATGGGAATCTTTTCTATGTTGTAATGACACCAGAAATTAATGTATTTCTGTGCTAACGTGCATTTCATAAGAGAAATTATTCAAAAGACAAGGAAGCAGTAGATGAGATTTCCAAGTTACTTCATCACATCCAGATATATTTCTTCCACCGTGGTGACTATCTCAAAGTTGTCTGACCCAATCACAAATTCATCTTCCAATGAAAATAAACAACGATGAAAATCAACCCTCACCTGTAATCATCTGAAAACTGCCTTGCTATTTAACTTTAAATCTGCTATTCTGCTGGTTTTGTATCCCCCTAATTGAAAAATAATTTATTCTATTTTCCCTCTAATTGAATAATAATTTATTTCATTTTCTTTTTTAGGGCATATCCACTTACCCCTGTTTTTCAGCCAATGCTCTTCCACAAGAAATTCCCACGGATTTCTACTGGACACTTAATAAAGTTCAGTTTGTGCATAGAGATTTACAGGAATAACACAGAGAGCTCTGAGTGTGGGGTCAGCAAATCTTCATTTGTTTCATTCAAGAAAATGCCTGCACTGATCTGAATAGTTTCATAAAATGCTCTGGATCACCTTTTCCTAGAATTCTCTATATTCAAACGCATTTTTCCTCTTTTTGCCATTCCGAAATTCCCTCCAGAGGAGAAACTTGCATTTTTCTGGCATGTCAGAACATGGGTTTGGTTTCTTTATGTGCATTTTGGGCATTCTGTGCCTCTTGCCAAGCAATTCAGGCTTCCAGGGGTAATCCTGGATAATTACCCCAAACAATGTCCTTTATCCAATAACAGTTGCACAGCTCCAGTTCCGAAGCCTTTTACCTGAGCTTCTTTCCACTCACAGCAAATAAAAATAAGCTGAAGTGTTTTCCCACTGCAAGTGGTGTCTATAGATAAGAGGGTGACTAGAAGAAAAAGAACTGCACGACTGACTGTGCCACTTCCCTGAGAATTAAAAAATAAAACACAATTCTACTGAGCTGAAGTAGAATTCAACAGTTTGTCACAGTGAGATACCGAGTGTGAAAATTCTCCAAACGTCACAAATTGCAGACACCCCTCAGGAATTTTGTTCTCAAACCCAAAGACTCACATATATAAGGGCCAAGCACTTATACAGATCTTCAGTTAAAGATTCCCTGCATAATGAATAGAGCATTACTAATATTTTCAGACAGATATTTATCACCCAGTGGAGCCAAAAATCGCCTTCTGGAGATGCCTCACTTTCTTATCTATACACTTAGATAATTTATATGAACCACCCGGTTTCCATATGACTTTCTTCTTCTGTTGGCCTAATACATTCATGCAAAACTCCTTGCAAGTCTTAAACTCAGAACATCGCCAGGATCCCACGGGAGATCTGTTTTGCAACATTTTCTAGACCTCCTGACATGGTGTGTTGTCATCCACTCTCCACAGTTTACATGATAACTGTTAAAAACTTCAACAGTTTATAAAATACTGCAACAATTATTACTGGACGGTCTAGTTGTTATTTTACTTGGAAGCTTATCCTGATAGACAAAGCCCTGGAGAACTGAACTTTAAAATAGAACAGAAAAGTAAGACTGTTTAGTCACTTAAAGGAATTACTACATGGTGGATTTTGTCTCTCTTTGATTTATGCCTTCACTTGAGACTTTACGACTGGAGAAATTATGTTGCAGCTACGTTCACATCAGCTGGCTGAAGAGAAGAGAAATTTGTGGAATTTCCTGTGCTATCCAAAGGACTAAACAAGACATTTCAGTGGCTTTCTCCAGTTTCTCGTGTGGTGACTCTACCAGGCACAGAGGAATAAGTGAAAACCCCTGGATGAAAATTTGCTCTGCTTGAGTGGCTACACAGGAGGATAGAAACAGGACAGGTTAAAATGGTCTGGGAGGGAGGGATTGCCTGGGGAAGGGAGAAGGTGAGAGGTTTTTCCTGGGGGACACCGGGTGGGACTGTGAGCTGTGAGTCTGAAAGGAAGGCATCTTATCTGGGGTGCATCAAGAGCTCAAGTGTATTTATGGACAAAACACTGAGGGTTTATGGTCTGTATGTCCAGGAAGTTTGATGTTCTGGGAACTATTTGAATCCAAACACAGGCAATTTTCATACCCATGTAGTGACTCCAACCCTTTCCCAGGTCTTTAAAAAGGCATTTTTGGGATATTTCACGATGCTTGTGGTTTGAGTGTAGGGGAATGTGGGACTTCAGTCCCAGCCCAGGACACCTCTTTGCAGGCTCCCCTGTCTAAACAGTTCAGGTTCTTTGCTCAAACAAGGGCAAGAACAAATAGAGACAGGACTGTTAAAGGGAGTGGAGATATGAGGCCAGACCTTAGAAAGACCTTCACTCCTTGAATGCAGCAGCTGAGGACACCCACCTTTAGGACCTTTCAGATGGCACTGGACACCTTTGTGTCAGCAGCCAAAGCAAGTTATTTACTGTCAGGTTGGGTACTGGGAGCTTAAACAGCCAGGTGACATCTAAGACGCCTCCATCCAGACACTCAACTCCAGGTATTTTTTTTTCTCTAGGCAAAACCCCTTGCTGAGCATCTTATCACATTGTCCTATGCAAGGAAAATATATCCCAAGAGTGTGAGCATAAAGGACTGGTTTCAGCATCTTTGATGTTGATATCTTGCAGCCCTGCCAAAAGCTTTACTGATCTGCAAAGCGATATGAAAGGTTTAGGAAAGCAGTGGCCCTTTTGCAGAGTGTGCACACCTGTGACACTGGCAGAGCAAGCGAAAGGATTATTCTCATCCCAACAGACTTGTGCTGCTCTATAAATA
The DNA here is from genome assembly GCA_013399855.1 of Oxyruncus cristatus. NCBI lineage: Eukaryota > Metazoa > Chordata > Aves > Passeriformes > Cotingidae > Oxyruncus > Oxyruncus cristatus. Next base: position 11,905 of record VXAY01003151.1, read on the forward strand.
TAGTCACAGCACAGAGACACAAAATCATTTGTGCTGCTAAACTGGGACATCATCTCAAGTGTCTTTATGTTACATGCCAGGAGAAGAAGTCTCTTGGCACCTGAGCTGGGCCATCAATCATGGTGACTGATGTGCTTTAGTGGATGTTCAGCAGTCCAGGTGAAGGTTGAACACAATAATTCTTCAACATTTCCACTCCATCAGTGCAGAAAGACAGGCCTGGGTTAAAGAGAGAGCCCTTGACCCTGAGTGATGCACCATAAAGTCATTGATCTCCACTTCCAGCCCTTCCTTTCCCACACGCGCTGAAGTCAATGGGATTGATTTTTGTGCCTGAGCTGCACCTGAATTATGGATTTTGAAATAATAGTAATTCTGCTGCTCCCAGTCTGCAGAGCAGATATGTGGTTTCTCAGAGATTAAACATCTCTGGGAATGCTTTTCAGTTCTCTACCTTAAGCCCATATCCCATTTTTGGATAGGAACTCAGAAAGTAGGCTGTTTTTCTCCAGAATTCTTATATTTACTATCTTAGCCTAGGTATTTCTTATTTTTGCCTTGTGTTGCACACTTATGATACTCAGGTCTGACCATGCAATCACTTTGGGATCATTTTTTTGGGTTATCGGGTCTCAAAGACAAGGATTGCTATTGCAGTTCTTGCCTTTGGATGAGGGTTCAAGTGCTAACACCACTTATTTATTACATAATTGCTCCTGCTCTAGTATTTTCGACCAAGAAACCTCCGAGAAGACACTTAGAAATTGTGCCATCAGGCTGGTCACATACATGAGGCAAAATATCTAAAATTCTAACCAATATTTTAACATCACCAGAACACTTCTGACACATAAATCATATCTCTGCTGACAAACCTTGCCCAGCACTGGAGCTGTTTCCTCCAGGAAAACCTGGAAGCATCCTTGACGTTACCTCCCATGAAAACCTCTTCTAAGAAGAGCAGAACTGTTAAGCTGCTGTGTGGTAAGAGAGAGACACAGAGGGAGAAAGAAAGGGTCGTATGTGTTGGGATTAGTCTTTAAAGATCAACCAAAACAAGGTGAGGCAATCCCTTCCTGGAGAGTGTGCAAACCACGTGGATCCCAGGACCCAGATAATTTTGGGAAGAATGGTAAAACGTGCCATACCTCTTTCATGTGGTTTTATTCAGGCTAAACTTCAGTTCAGCTCAGCTGCCTAATAATTAGGGGTTTTTTTCTCTTATGCTCAAGCATTTAGGCCGACCCCTTGATCACTGTGGAAGTTGAAGGATTTCCTAAAAAGGGATGATTCCAACACAGGCAGAGGCTGGAAATGCACAGAACTTTTTTGTCATGGCTGATGCTTAAAACTGAACCCTTGAAGTCAGATGTGGTGGGTTTCACCTTTATGATTAAATCCTTCCTATTGCAGCCAGAAGGCTGTTTGCTGTGACTTTAACTTCTATTGTTCTAAAGATTTCAGTTCTTTTCTGCTCTATGACTCCACTAAAGCCTTTGGTGCCTGTTCTGTTTGTCTTTCTAGGGTTTTAATTGCATTTCCTTTCATTTGCCTGCTTTCATGCTTTCTGTAAGCAAAATTACAGGTTTCTTCCTTACATGGAAAACAGTTGCTGGAAAAACTAGAAGAAAATGCCAGCTGCAAACCCCAGGTCTCCAACAGTCCTGCAGTCTGTGCAGCCCTCCCATTATTCCTCAAATGAAAGGATAAAACATTTTGGAAAAGGCACAGGATAGTACCTGCCAGCAGGTTTCCTCAGCTGCGATCCAAGACAAAAACTTTGAAAGTAAAGTGTCAAAAAAAAAAAAAGGAAGCTTTTTTTAAAAAATAACTTTATTAACAGTGTGACAAACATTGCTTTTGTTCAGCTTGGTACCCGCAGGGCTTCAGCCAAAGCCACTGTCAACATAAACCCAGCCAAGCAAACAGTATTGCAGTTTTCTTATTCTTTTTCCTTTTCCTTTTTTTTTTTTTTCCCATTTAATTCAAAGAAATGACTGTATTTGTGTGAATCTGTGGATATATGAGAGGCTTTATCTGTGTCTTACAGCCTGAGTTTTTCCAACACTTTAAACAACTTACAGGAACAGTGCTATTTTTAGTTCAGTATTTTGAAACATTTGACCACCTTGAGGATTAACTCTTAGTGGAGCTGATGAGAATTTATTTCCCATTTGAATTATTATCACAGGTGGGGATGGTCACAGTTCTCATGATTAGAGCTGCCTAATATTTTCGTTTATATAGGCCCATAATTCATGCCTTCTAGATTTGCAGAATTAACCACTGTGGTTCTAGATGGTTCTAGAACAAAAATGTTATTAATGTCTTTCCCCCCTCACGATGATTTCTCCCTTCTAAACTAATTTTTTTAAAAATAAAAGTGAATCCACCTCCGAGAACAACAGTAAGGGAAAATCAGTTGCTTTGCTCAAGTTAAAAAAAAATTAATGTCTTTCCCCTTTGTTGTCTTGTGCCTCTGGTGCAAAAGATGCCATTGAAAACTGGAGGGGATGAAAGGGCAAACCCACTGACTTTCCTCTCAGACGTGGGGTTTTGTGTTTCTTCTGAATAATGGCCCAGTTTGAGTAAGAAAAAATCTTCTGAGGTATCACCACCTGCACATGGACAGGAGAAACAACTCAGAAATCAGCTTGGACGTCTTAAGAACTACAGTAAGGGATCTGAGGGCCCTAAATTCAGGAGGGCTGTTCAATGAATGCCCACCCAAACTGATGTACGACACCAAAGCAAGAGGCAGCTCGTCTCTTGTCTTGAGTTTTCCCGATTTTGTGTCCTCAGCTATTGGTCAGACCTCAGCAAGAGACCACCTCAGTATTTAGGATTCAAAAACAAATCCAAGGAGCAGAATCCAGGGACAGCAGTGGGTAAGGGGATGAGCCAGCCCTGTTGAGCAGCCACAAGCAAATTAAGAGTGTGAGGAGAGTAGCCAGGAGAGGGAATGGCTGGAGCCATGTCAGGGGTGGATATAAGGAGAAGGTTCTTCATCCAGAGGGCGGTCGGGCACTGACCAGGTTCCCCAGGGCAGTGGGCACAGCCCCAAGGCTACCAGAGCTCCAGGAGGGTTTAGACAATGCTCTCAGGCACAGGGTGTGACTGTTGGAGGTGTCCTGTGCAGGGCCAGGAGCTGGGATTGATGCCCTGGAAAAAAGACTGAAGGTTATGAGAGACACAGGACGAGATCATGCATACACTTGATTTAGGGCAGAAGTCTGGGCTCCCTGCACTGGACCTGGAAGGAACACACACTTTATGATATTGATTTACAACAAAACAAATCCTCGGGTACTGTGCACTGTCCTCTGGATGATCCTATAACGCCTCTTCAATTAACAAGGTGCTCCCTTTGGGTGCCCCAAGTCAGACAATATGAACACCCCTCAGAGCTTCAGCTTCACTCCTCCACGGCCCTGGGGTGGATTAGCCCTGAGCTAAAGGCAGCTGAGAATCCAGCAGGTTTCCATACTCATCGTAGGGTGTTTGACTGCACTTTTCCATACGGGTGTACCACGGACAACCCTCTCCTGTCCCGTTAGATCTCAGGCCTTTGAGCAACACGATGGCAACAACCCTTCCCAGCACGGGTGTGTTCCTGTTTTCACTGCCAGTTCCTGAGCCGGCCTGAGTGAGCTAAGGAAAGCTGAAAGCTCTGCTTTTGTGTGTCTTGTCCAAGCGAGAATTTGTTTGTCTTGGAAGCAGAACAGGTTTTCCTCCCAGTTTTGGGCAGGGGTCCAGCCGACGCTGAACTCCCAGTAACCTGGCAGGTAGCTCAGGTGGCAGCGCTCAGGTGCTGCAACCCAAGAGTTGGAACTGCAGGTTAAAGAGAGGAAAAATACAGGAACATAAGTTTGGATTTTTGGGGGAAAAAAAAGAACACTTAATTTTTCACTTTCCATTTTGTTATATCTCTAGCTGAAAGTTTACAGAAGGGTTATTGTATGTATTATGGGAAACAGAGCCTTCCTACTTCTCAAGGTTCTTTTGAGAAGTCCTGCTTAGTCTATTATTATGGTGATACATATGTATGACAAGTAGTATTTTAATGCTGTTTGATATGAAATCCGAAAGAACATAGCGCCAAAAAATTTAAAAAAAAAGGGGGGGGGAGAAAAATAAATCAGAACAAGCTTAAATTTTAATACACGTTCTCATTTAGGGGAAAAAAAAAAAAAAAAAAAGTAGGACTGCCTTCTGGTAATTTGTGACATTGGATTAAATAATTAAAAGACATTTATACCGTTTTCTAATACAAAATAAAAATTCGTACTTATTCCAGAACCTTTCACAATCTGAAACATCAGAGTTTAAATGTTTTTTCCTGGTCTCTCTAGTGAACAGAGACAGAGGCTCCTCCAGGTGAGCCAGAGTTACATGAGGTGTCCCTTCTCATCTGATCTCTGAGGGAGCTTCTCTTCTTCTGCACAGCCCAGGCAGTTTTGCCATCTGCCTTGGGCTGCAAACACAGCTGGGATGGATATTCCCAGCTGCCAACCCACAGGAGGACTTGATTATTTTATAGGAAAAATTAAAAGGTCATGAAGTGCTGAGCAGACAAAATGCAAACTGCAAACCTGTGAACACTGGACAGGATTCAAGTACCCAAACTGGAGCCACTTAAAATTGTCACTTTTCTGTGGCTGGATGTCCAGGTGCAGCTTAAAGTCAGCACATCTCCCAAGGAGGAGTCATCAGACTCTTATGATGGAGAAAATGGTCTTGGTTTCACCAGCTCCTGAAATGACCAGTAATCCAAGGATCATGGAATAATTTAGGCTAAAAAATACCTTTAAGACAATCAAGTTCAACCATTAACCCAGCACTGCCAGGTCCACCACTGAACCACCACCCCAAGTGCCACAACTACACATCTCTTCAATCCCTCCCTTCTGGAAAGGCTTTGGTGTGGATTTGAGAGGGCACTGCTTCACTTCCCACTCCTGCACAGAACAGCTGGTGTGAACATGGCAATAAAAAAACAATAAAAATCTAAATTTAAACGAGAGCCAAGACTAATCATTAACCCACTTTGCAGATTCTTGTGTGTTTCCCTATAGCAACTGTGCCTTGACAGCAATATCAGGAAGCAATAAATTACACTAAAATTGCTTTTTAATTTTCAATAATGAATCAAACTAGCAACAATTGGTCCAGACTCCACCGCACAAATAATTAATCCCTTTTGGCCTCATTTCTCCTCTTTGAACTGGAAATGGAAGGGTTGGTTTTGACAGTGCATTTTGCCTCCTATTTCTACAGATGGTCAGTTCTTCAGGGAATGGTCAGGAGACGTGACAGGAGAGTTTTCAAACTGCTGCTGCAGTACATAGAAAGAAGCAAGACTAATATAGTTTGGACTAAATGATCTTAAAGATCTTTTCCAACCTAGTTGATCCTGTGATTCTGTAAGAATGGTTTTTGTGGAGGTAATGGCCCTGCAAAACTGGAGTAAGTATTTTCCAGATGGGGCAGATTTACTCCGTTTTCCTTGTTGATTTGTTAAACTTTGTGCCAGGAATGCAAATAATAATTTGATTTATGATTGACTTGAATGCAGAGAAGCCTTTACCAATATAGAAACATACAATGGTTTGGGTTTGGAAGGACCTTAAAGATTCCACCCCCTGCCATGGGCAGGGACATCTTCCACCAGCCCAGGTTGCTCCAAGTTCCATCCAACCAGGCCTTGGACACTTCCAGGGATCCAGGGGCAGCCACAGTTTCTCTGGGCAACCTGTGACAGGGCCTCCCCACACTCACAGGGAGGAATTTCTTCCTAATATCTCATCTAAATCTCTCCTACCTCAGTTTAAAACTGTCCCCTGTTGTCCTATCACTACCTACCTGTGTAAAAGTCTCTCTCCCTTACACAAGCCCACTTTAAGTACGTTTAGGAAGACCCCTGCCAGGAAATTCGTGACTTAAATACACCCTGGTTGCATCATTGCTGGAAACTCCAGAAAGCTGTGTGATTTGTTTACACCTCTTGCCACCTGTCCTAGCGAATCAAGCAGGACCTGGGCCTGTTTTCTGGTTCTCAGGCCGAGTGTGACATAAAACCCCCTTGTCTTTACAACTGAACTCCTTCAACACTCAAAACAACAACGTCAAACACAAACTGTCTGTTGGGAATGACCCCTGTGGTGCTGTGACTTCCGAACCAGGAGGGGTTTTGGGAGTGCTACTGGACTCTGCTGGCCCAGAGGGGCTGCTCCTCACCCCGGGGACAAGCTTAAAAGTTTGTAAATATATCAGTAAACTTCCAGTTCCCTGCAGTATTCCTTGCCTGGGTTTAATTCACCGGCACAGACGTAACTCCATGAGAAGGCGTTTCTTGCAAATAGAGCAAGTGAAACTCTGTCACTCAGTGGGACAAGTATTACAGATTCCAGGTGTTTTGATCCATTAATACGTAATTTGGAGAGTTCTTGCTTTTTTATACAGAAAAAAATCAAGATAAAATTAAAGACAAATGCTTTGCAGGCATACAGTAATTTACATACACGAGTATGAAGCCATAAAAGCTGAGGGCTTTGACGAAGAGCAGAAATCTCAGCAGCACCAGAGTGATGCTGGATTTTAGGCTGAGCAAAGGCCAAACTGCAAAGCTTGCACTTCACCGAGTTTGAAAAACCATGGCACGTAAACACAGAGGCAGATATAGGAAGGGAAGATTAAAATTGAGGTTTCCTGTACTGCTTGCCATATTCCAAGTTGGCTCAGATCACTCTTTAAAAACATAAACTCCACTTCAGCCCTCAGTGAGGGAGTGCTCTCTGCTCCAGATCAAAATGGAGGGTTGCAATGATCTTTTGGGGCCTTAACATCAACAAATACTTGAAATAAATGCACGTTTCCATGCAGAGCTCTCTGCTTCTCCCTGTGTATATAATGCCTGGCTGTAGGTCTGGCCTGTGAGTGGCCATTCCATGCAAGGAATTTCCTATGGGCATGTTTAAAATCAGAATTCAAACATACTACACTACACTCCTATTTCTTTTTGTTACAGTCACTCTGGTTCTCCTCTAGGTAGAATTTCTCTGTGTTGGGTTAAAAGTAGTTGTTCTTGTTTTATTTTGGAAGCTAAGCCTGGATTTACCTTGTTCCTCCATGGAAGTCTATATGGGAAGGCAACGCTGGAAGAGCAGGAAGGGGGGATTCATCTCACCCAGCCTTTTGTATCTAAACTTAAGGTGGTTACAGATTTTCTTTTCGTGGTCTTTTCACCTCATAAAGAGATTTCAACCCATTTTGCCTGTTACCCACTTTCTAAGAGGACAGCTTTGGTGAAAACTTATATTTATATATGTAGGTTTCAGATGCTTAAATTAGAGCAAATAAATCCCACGTGCAGTGAAGCAGAAACCTCAGAAAGTGGCATTTTATAACTCCTGAAATGAGAGGCAGTGAGAGGAAGGAAAGAAGAGAACTGGTCTCTGACTGCCTCTAAATAAAACCCTTCTTCCCTTTTACGTGGATTTACCCCTTGTTCTTAATGTTTTCCAAATTATTTCAAAGCTTTTCGTGGTTTCTGTTCTGATTCAAACCAACCATGACTGTGCCCCATGCCAATAGGGGAAGAAATGTTTTAATTTACAAGACAGATATTTTAATTTATTTATTCATTTTGTCTGAAGAACCTGAGCTCAGCATGGCAGATTTATCTCAAAGTATTTTTCTGGGTTTGCCTGTTCTCATATGCTTCACATGGCCACTGTTTAAATACAAGCCCCTGTAGGCACAAACATCTCTTCCACAGGTTTGTTTGAAGACCAAACACTATCCAGGAGGATGACAGAGTCTTTTATAGGACCACAGCTAATAGAAGATGGTGAAGGAAAAATAGGATATTTATTCCAGGAGTTTCAGTTATTCCACCTTGCAAGGTGTTTTGCAAGGAAACACAAGGGATTATTGTTTTTCCCTACTAAGGACGAAACTTTCAGGAATGTCAGGAATTACTGAAGATGTAAAAGTAGCAGACAATGAAATTTTCCAGTACTGGTTTTTCAACTGATTTTGTTTATATAAAACTAACCCTAGAAAAGATGGGAAAGGAAGGAAGAGGAGAGTCAGGAGAAACACAGGAGCTTGTACAATGAGTTAAAAATACACGATTTAAGAAAACTTACAACTAGATGTTGACCCAAGACAGACAAGCTGTATCATTTCTCCTGAATTTTCCTGGGAGGTTGAAGAGATCATTCAAACCCAAATGTTCCGAGGCGCATCACGGGCAAAAAAACACGAAGGAACTTCTGTGACAAACCCAAACATTCCACACTGCACGCGGGAAGAGGTTGTCGTCAGGTCTGAGAATCACCGTTGCCCAGAACTTTGCAGTCAGGAGGAAAACGCACCAGGTGCTGGAATATTTTACTGTGTGTAATTCAGTGGCGGGGGGAAAACAAAGGCGGGCACGGGATCTGTGCTTTGTCGTGAAACCGAGAAATAGTTTCTGCTTACGTTGAAATACAGCAGAGATTGTTTGTTCTGTTCTGTTCTAGTGAAGACAGCAAGAAGGTCAACCTGGTAGTCATAAATAAAGATAGAATGGGCATCTGGAGAAATGAAGGAGCAGTGAGTCAAGGAGGGGGGGTTTGCAAACCCCTAACACGTAGAATATTGTAATTAGATGTCAAAATCTGATTAATATGTATGTAGAAATGTTGCAATACCTCGCAAAATTTGTATAAAAACCCTGACTTCTCACTCAGACTTTGGAGTTTCTTTGTCCAGTGCGGACTGGGGAGCTCTCCAGCGTTGTATGCAATAAATACCTTTGCTGTTTAAAGGCTAAATTTTGTCTCTAAACAGTTTCATTGAGCCTTGTTGGGCATCAGTCTCCAGGCGTGAAGGTGGAGCTGCCCCCCAAAGGGAGAAACCAATAGGCTCCATTAAGGTATAATTGAGCCTTTTGATGAGTTTGAAGGAAATAATCTCTCGCTGCCTCCCCGCAGAAGACTCAGGGCCCATCATCTGTCGCTGCAAGGCAGTTGCTGCTTTCTCTGGGAGGAACTTTTATTGCCTTTTCCACGTGGTTACGCGCACAAAGGGCTGTGTGGTTTAGATGACTGAGAAATGATATTTAGAGGTATAGCACGTTTATTTTTGTCACAGAAGCGAGACCTTCACACGTCAGCTTGATGGCAGCCCCACCACCTTGATGAATCCCGGGAGAGGATTTTTACCCTGTAGTGGCTTCTAAGTGCATTTCTTTTTAGGCTGAAACTCTTCAAATCCTGCCTGTGATTAACCGCGTCAGGCCTGTCAAAATACAAGAAGGTTTGATGGGACTAAATCTGAAGCAGCATCTCACAGAGGGATGTGTCACAGCTAGGAATTTGTTTCTTCCTTGTAACATTGACAGGGCAAAAATATTCTTTTATGGTGTTCCTCCGCATAAAAAGGTTGCTCTAAACACTGCCATGGCCAGCAATATTTATGATTTAGTGGTTTAGACACCTCCTGCTATTTCACTGCACTCTGCTTATGATGCCAGGGAAATTACTCTGAGAATAAAATTAAATAAAATCAAATAAAAATAGAAATTTAAAAGTTAAAAAAAATTAAAATAAAAACTAAAGTAAAATAAGAAATAAAAAGCAAAAAATCAAACAAAAAGCAAATAAAATAGAAAGAAAAGATATAAAATAAAATAAAATAAAA
>VXAY01003151.1:21927-35862 GCA_013399855.1 Oxyruncus cristatus
TTTGAGATGGAGCCAAGATCTAGATATTTAAATAAATATAAAATAAATAAATATAAATAAATTTAATATGAAAGTAATTAATAAAATATACTAATATTATATTTCTAGTTAAAATATAAATACATATCTAAATAATATACAAATCTATATTTAAATGTATATATTCAAATTGTACTATATTAATCTAAGACCATTATAAAGATAATGAGTGTAATATAAATTTAATAAATATAAATAGAAAAGAAATAAATATTCGTATCCAGGTGAGTCTGACCTTCCATTGTAGACAATGAAGATCTAAATGATGTCATCAGGAAGATCTAAAAAACCATCAGTTCAATCTAAAGCAAAAAAACCCCCAAACATTAATTCTCTCCATTGATTTTAAGGTCTTGATCTTCACTGACAACAATGGCCACTTGGGTACTGAGCAGAAACACCAGAACTTAACAAAATCATGTTTTAAAAGCGACTAAACCTGGATCCAGGTGACCTTTCTTCACTTTTCCTTTCAACCTCATCTTGTTTTCCCTCCTCCCCTGGCATTAAAACATCCAGAGGACAGGCTGGGCCGGGATGTGTTTGTTGAAGGCCTTGTTTGGGGCCAAGCTTCCCAGCTCACCCAGGTTAGTCAGGTGCCACCAGGCTGCAAAAAATTGTTTAGTCTATTTTTTTTTTTTTAAAGAAAAGATGTTAATTTCTCAGAAATAAAATTCATGAAGTGTGGGATTTCTTTGAAATCGAACCCGAATCGAGAAACAGAAAAGTTCTTGCGCAGGCGAGTCCGGCTGTAATGGAGAATAACTTGTTGCACTTGTTAGAAGTGAAGAGGTTTGTGGGACTGGAACAGGCTGCCCAGGGAATCACAATGCCAGGAATTGTTAAAAAAGACATGTAGATGTGGTGTTTAGGGGCGTGGTTTGGTGGTGGCTTTGCGGTGCTGATGACCTTAGTTGCCTTTCCCAACCCTAATGAGTCTGTGATTATTTGCAGGAATTTCTCAGCTGATTTTTGGTGGGTCTTTTTTTTTTTTTTTTTTTTTGTTTTATTAATAAATCTGGCGTCTAATGTTCCTTCATCTCTTCATCACACAGAGAACCAGGACAGGGACAGCACACAGGCCAAGAATGACTTTTCAATTCAGATACTCCACCACCCCATGTCCTCCAGAAAACCCTGGTTGACAGTAAGAGCCTGTCTGTGTTTTGAAGCTGATTTGAAGGGCAGACACCTGCACATTGTTCTGAACTGTCTATGGGAACAGCCCAAAAATATATCCTGATCACCTCCCAGATTAGAAAGCTGGGAACAATTATCTTTTTCTGTCCCTACACTGTCACCTCGGAGCCAATGTGCTTTTTCCCTAGATTGAAGTCGCATCCCGTTGTTATTTGTTGGCTCTGCTGCAGAAACACCTTTAAATCCAGACTGAAGCCACTTGTGTTAAGTGCTGTACGACCATAAATTATGACGCAGTTCAGGTCCCAAAGAACAAAACTGCCTGAAAATTAGATGTTCTGAGGAAATAAAAGGTGTGAAGATGAAGGGCCACAGGGGAATTTACTTTTTTTTCTCAAGGTGAATGAAGAGGTAAAAAGCAAAACCAGGAACAAAACAGAGATCTCGATCTCTAAGACAGACCTAGACCCGTATCTAAGAAAATATTTTGACCTGTAGGTCAAATCACTTGAGATTTTAATGGTCTCTGTGTATAATAAAGAAGAAGAAGAGGAAGAAAGTGAAGAAGAAGGAGAAAGAGGAGAAGAAGGAGAAGAAGGAGAAGGAGAAGGAGAAGAAGAAGAAGGAGAAGAAGAAGAAGAAGAAGAAGGAGACGGAAAAGAAGGAGTGTATGGTTATCATATAGAATTATTACTATCTATAAAATTATTATTATTATCACCATCAGCAGCAGCATCTTCTCTAAGATCAGAAGAAATGGTCCTCACACTAAAATGATTAAAAAAATCCAACCATCTGACTCAGGCATATTTTCTGAAGTAAAATAACATCAGATAAATAATTTAATAACACAAATAAATAATATTTAAGAAAGGGCAGTGAAATAGCATTTGATTTATGGTTTGCATTCAGGGGGATAACTGAAAATTTTGAGAACCAAGAGCAAATTTGTTTGAAGAGCAAATTATTTATATTTCTGTTTAATTGCATGAATAGCTGATATATACTGAGAGAACTCTTTATCAATACAGAGTTACATCTAGATAAAAGATATACTGGAAAACTTAAAGCATGCAAATATAAAAAGAGAGAAAAGAGATAAAAACAAACCTCAGACTTCGAGGTTTGTCTTTTTTTTTCTTGCATTTTTTTTTTATTTTTTATAGTTGTATAGCTTTTATTTTAGAAAAAAGTATCAAACAATTTTTTAATTCTATTTAGGTTTCCCCCCCCACCATCTTCTTTGTTGTAAACCAGAGGAAAAAGAACCTCCTCAACCATGAATTTCCGGCTGTAATTTTAACCTGAACCGTATAGCAAAAGGCTTTGTTTGGATTTGGCTGGTGGCACTTTTCAAGAGCCCATTGAACGTTTTCAATCTGATAATGTCACTGCTACGATAACAAGGACACAAAGAGGCATGAAATGGCCTCTGAGGGTTTAAAAATAGCAGCGGTGCTCTTGTCTTCCAGTTTTTACTATCAAATCCAGGCAATCCTCAAATGTAAACAACGCTACAAAACCAAATTATCATAAAGCCCTTTGCAAACAGAAATAAAAATGATGATTATTACGCTCTGTGAGTCTCGTGTAAAATGATCTGAGCTCACCCCTGTATTGTTCAGGGCTGTTACGTGTTTGTAATTAAGCTGTAATATTTAATCAATCACTAGAACAGGACATAAAAACTCAGGGGGGTTGAGTTATGTCCCTGGAGCCTTTAAACCAATTTTATTTTTATTGGTGAAAAGGAAAAAACATCAAGACTTGCTTCGTTGGGTCACTGAGTTACAACTGATTTGAAGCAAAATATAAGCAAGTACATAAAATCAATCAAGCAGAATAAACAGCCAACCTCTGGCTAAACTTACCCCTCTTAGATCCAGTTCATTTAAAACGGGATAACAATGATATAATGAGATTGGAAGAAATATGATCATTTGGGTAAGGAAAATATTGACTTTTCTAAAGTGTTCTCTTCCTGGTTGGAAAGGAGGCAGTTTAGTGATATTATAATTCCTAAAGTTAACTGATGCAGCCCCAAATGTATCACAAGGTAATGACAGCACATTTTTTTGAACTGTAAAAAATTGATGCACATTTTTTTTGTCTCTTCCAGTAGAAATGACAAATCAGAAAGACAGAATTTATTGCAGAGCAAAGCAAAAAGGCAACCAGTGACCTAATCAGGCAGACGCACCGAGAGCACACCCTGGTCTCGTCCCTTCTAGGCTGCACACATTTTCTGAAGAAAGGAACGGCACAAATGTTACAGATGTGGCACAGGAAAGCTTTAATTATTCACTGTGACTGCACAGAACAGCAAAGTCCACATTCCACTTGCTATTCGTGTCAGATCGATATTTGAGGGGGAAAAGTTGGTGTCACCACATCAGACAGCAAAGGCCGTGTTAGTCAGAGGAGGCTGGATGTGAAATTAGTCACTGAGACACCATGTACTGAGACACCTTTTTTCAGAAGGCTGAATTTGACATAGCTAAAGCTATGTGAAAATCTAATATTTTTCTTTATTTCTTTGGAGTTTCTTTCATATGTCTTCCAAAGGAACCTGCGTGGGGTTGGTTAGAAAGAACATGGTTTTAAAAAAAGTTTCCTCTTCATCCTATTTTTCTTTTCTTTTTTTTTTTTCCCCCTCCATTTTTTGAAGTACTTCAACTGGGAAAGAAAACCAGTTTTACTCTGGAAATTGATTAGATATTTCAAATAAAGTTAAGGTCTTTCTCATGTCCATTAATACAGAAAGGCAGCTTGTGAGATAGATGGAGTTTGTGGGGAGAGTTTCTCCAAAAGCCTCTCTGTCAGACCAGAGAGCCTTGTGCAAATCTGAAATGCTGGCTGCCCCCTCTGAGTTGGTTTTTCCTGCTCTGTGCAGTCCATCCTGATCCAGTCACGGAGTTGGGGACTATGGAATTACCCTGAAGCAGATGTCTAAAGCAGATTAAGTGAAGCCCAGTCCAGAATTACCTCCTTCCTTTATGTCCTGGGAAAGTAAAATCACAGGATCCCAGAATGGTTTGGGTTGAAAGGGACCTTAAAAATCCCCTGTTTCATTTCATGTGGATGAAATATGGATCAAAGACACAAAAGGAACCATCAGGGCGTGGTTCAGGTTATCCTGTTGCTTTGGGGTTAAAGGATGTGTCTGGAGGTACCACCGTGCTCCGGGAGACTGGAGACTGAGTAAAAGGATCTTGGAATTATAGAATGGTTTGGGTTAAAAAGGACCTTAAAGATCATCCAGTTCCAACCCCTCTGTCAAGTGCAGGGACACCTTCCACTATCCCAGGTTGCTCCAAGCCCCGTCCAACCTGGCCTTGGACACTTCCAGGGATCCAGGGTCGACCACAGCTTCTCTGGGCAACCTGTGCCAGGGCTTTGCCACCCTGACAGGGAAGAATTTATGCCTAATACCCCATCTAAACCTTCCCTCTTTCAGTTTAAAACCATTCTCCCTTGTTCTGTCACTATGTGCCCTTGTAAAAAGTCCCTTTCCATCTTTCTTGTAGGCTCCCTTCAGGCAGAATCACTGTTGCAATGCAGACAGTCGCTGTCTAGTCACATCAGGTAACAGTCCCTTTCCCTGATGGACTTCACCCCACAAATATCCCTGATGGCCAAATCAAAGTAGTTCTTGAAAACTGGAATTGGCTGCAACACAAGAAGACAAGTCTACCTCGAAAGAACGTGAGCTAAAACAATTGAAATCGAAATTCTTGTGCTTACTGACATCGGAGAGACTGAAACTAATCCAGAAAGCACTGAAGTGCTCAGTGAGTGGATTCACCTTTCTCTGCAATCCTGACAACCTGTTAGAAAACTCTTTATACCCTTTTTGCAACTACTGAGACATCTGGAGAGCTTTTAGTTCCTCCACCAGGCTCTGAATTAGTACCTTAAATACCAGGCTGTAACTCTCCTCCACATAGTGTTCAGTCTGGTTCGAATATTCCATCTGCCTTCTCTGGGTTTTGGCTGGATGTTAATCATTTTAATTGAAAACACACAGGCTTTAATTATTTGCTCCAAATCCCCAAAGAAAAAGACAATTTAATTTGGAGGAATCTCTGTGGAGAGTTGGAATGTCCAGGAAAATTGATAAAACCTAATCAGCAAGAAGTGTCCTGCAGATAATTGGTTGGTTTTATGGATTAGTTTTTTGATATATCTGTAAAATGCACAAATAGTGGATTGCTCTATTATGGTTTAATTTGGCAGGCAGTACTCAAATGGGAAAACTTTCAGTTTTCTTTGCTCAATTCAGTTTAGTCAAAGGCAGTGGCAAACGAGTTTTATCCTCTCCTGAGTGCAAAACCTGTCAAGAGTTCAATTCTTCACCAGCTGGACGTGACATTCTGTAAATAAGATGTAATATTTGTGACTGGAAGACATGGAAAATTAAATTTCTCTCCCAGACAAAGAAATGCTGCATTACTTCACCTGTTAATTAGTTTCTTGGCTACTATTTAATTTTCTGAAATGGAGAATTTCCTGAAAGAGAAGTTATTTTCCTGAAAGATCATGAATAATCTTCATTGACTGACAGGATTTTTTTTCACTCCTTTTCTTTTTTTTTTTTTTTAAGAAAAAAAAGCTGTTCTTGGAATATTTTTGTTTGTAAAACTTCACAAGGTCCCAGGTCAGTTTTGACCTTGTTCAAAATGACAGGGGCAGGCAACTGCAGGCATTGACTCCTCCTGGGCATCTGTCTTGAACAAGGATGGATCATTATTGATCCGTAAACTCAGTTAAACTCAGGGTGTTCCACAGAAAAAGTGCTAACACATGATGCCACCACCAAGGCTTCAAAGCGGCCTATTCCCATTTTTACTGTTTTTAAATTTTATTTGCATTTGTATTTTTTTATTATTTTTTGTTAATTAACTTTCATTAAACTTGGAGTTTCCCAAATCATTTTTGGAACTGGGGTTACTTCCATGTTGTCCCTCTCTGAAAAGGAGCCAACCTTCTTTTTTCATCAGAGAAAAATTCCTTCAAACCCTGTGAAGTTGAGGGTGGATGGTAAACAAATACAAGTTTCCTGTTCTTATACTAAAAATAAATAAATTTAAAGAAAAAAAAAAGAAAAAAAGAAAAGCAAAGAAAAATCTGAGCATTTTTTTTTCCTTTGCTTCTACAAATTTAAATGGATCTTCTGGACTCGGAGATCTTGAAGTGCTTGGGACCAACAGCTCTGTTTTTGAGCCACCAAGGTGCTGGTGTGGAGGTGAAGGCCACACACCACCATCACTTCTAAAGAGTCTGGTTTTGAGGTACCACACTGGGATCCGACCTGCCGGGATTTTGGAGCAGAATCTGGGCTTCACGACACTTCACTCTGAAAATGGTATTTGAGGTGACCCCTCCAGGAGAAAAGTCTGGCAGCCTGAAGGAGATGCTCCATCTCCTCTGATGCAGGTGACTCCTGTCCTCCCCTCTGACTGGAGGAACATCCTCCCAACCTTTTGGTGTCCGGAGTTACCCGAGGGAATCTCATCCCGTGGGCAGGAGCATCTGAGATTCAAGACCTGAGATGCTTGATTGAATTTTGGGGGAAAAAAGGGGTTGAGAGACGATATATCAGGACACAAAATTCCTTGGATGAGGGAGAAATCCACTGGATTCACACATCCCCCCTACCTGTGGGGAAGAGCCTGCGTGTAGGAACAGCCATGTCCTGAAAAGTGCAGCTACAAAGGAGACACAAATATTACAGGAATGTGAACTTTTAAAGGATTTATGGCTAATGTGCAACAGGCTGCTAAAAAGATAATAAATAAATAAATAATAACGAATGTAGAATAAGCAACCCCAAATCAAAAGGTTGCACTGAGGGTTCCAAAAAAAACATCAGAGTTCTCCACTGCCTCTGTTTATTCCAGCTATTTTTTTCATTTGTTATTCTCTCTCTTTTTTTTTTCGTGGATCTTCCTGGCAAAGAGAAGCACTGAAGATATTCTTTTCAAAGCCTCCAATTATTTTATATAGCTTTTAATTTACTCTGGCATCTTTCTCAGGAAGTTGTAATCTTCCTCTCAAAGTTATTTTATCTACATGAGCAAGGAAAAACTCATTATTAAATCAGTCCAAGGAAATTGGCAGGTGTTACATCCTTGTTCTTTTTGGAAAGAACTTCATTTTAGCGATTCTTATTTCCGTTCTTCACACAACCAGTTGCAAGTTATTTCTCTCTAAGAGATGCCAAAGGTTGCAGTGAAGTTTTTTCCACATTGACAAACTACTGACACCCCTTGGAGCTCCAATAAATCCACAGAACTTCACACAGTCTTAGTATTGCCCAGGCCCAGCACCCTGATCCATCTCCCTGTCTTTCCAGCCTATTATTTGTGTCCAAATTACCCTTTTCTCTTCATTTTTTTCCCATTAGACTGTTGCATTTAGGGATTGGTGAAACAGAGGTTTTGTTGATCCAGGGAAATGTATTCCATTTATCTATATCTCTCTATTTTCCCTGGGGATCAGCTCGGGATTTGGTAACTTTGTAAGTGTTTAAAGCAAATAAATGAACAAGAAAAAAAAAAAAAAAAAGAATCCCTGAGAAATATGTTCAAATAACAAATTTCCTTGACTGATCTCAGCATTTCTCAATTGCCCTGACTCAGTTCTCACTCTGAAAGATCTCATGTGTCAGCCTTTCTAATTGATGTGTTTGGGGTTTATTAACTGAAGAGACTCAGTAAAGGAGAGATGTCAACTGCCCTACACTCTATCTCCCATTCTCATGGCAAATAAAGGAAAGAATAGGAAATGGCTCTCTGGAAATACACTGCTTTTCTCCCTTGAATCTATATTCCCTCCTCTAGTGTTTCCCAAATGATTCCTACGTGATCTGGACATATCCATCCATACATACATAGATCCAGGTAACATGTTAAAGAATGTGCAGGTCTATATATACAGAATTTGTTTCAAAGGGGTCAAGCGGGTTTTTTGCCACGAGTTTAAAGGGCTTGAAAGGGGAATTGGGAAAAAAAATGTAGTTAAGTTACAGCATTAACTACTGCATGTGCACAGAGGAATCACAGAATCATTGAATATCCTGAGGTGGAAGGATCGTCAAGTCCAACTCTTGGCCCTGCACAAGACAAGCCCAAAAATCCCACCATGTGTCTGAGAGCATTGTCCAAATGTTTTGTGAACTCTGTCAGGTTGGTGCTGTGCCCACTGCCCTGGGGAGCCTGTTCCAGTGCCCAACTAACTTCTGGGGGAAGAACCTTTTCCTGAGATCCAACCTAAACCTCCCTTGGCACAACCTCATGTCATTCCCTGGTGTCCTGTCACTGGTCACAGAGAGAAGAGAGCAGTGCCTGTCCCTTCCCTTGCCCTCCTGAGGAAGCTGCAGACTGAGATTAGGTCTCCCCTCGGTCTCCCCTTCTCTAGATGACGAAGTTTTCCAGATTGTGGGTCTGAGGGCAACACTTTCTGGGCACTGGGTGTGGCACACGTGACCCACACCTCTTGTCCAGCTGGGGTGCTGTGACTGGGCAGGTAGGGATGGGAACCCACCAGGGTGGTGGTTTTCTCCTGGCCCTGGTGGCATCACCCGAGCCAGTGCTGAAGGCCAGCTTGCAATTTCCAGGTGTGAGCTCAGAAAGCTCCATTGAGTCCTTCCAGTTTAGTCCTCTCCTCCTCCAGGTCGCTTTCCCCTTTTGGAGGAAGAGCCAGTTCCCTGGGATAAATAGCATGACTGATTTCTTCGTGGAAGTTTCGTGCTGCTTCAGAGGAGATTGAAACAGCCTGTTAAACAACACACCACGTACTTGGATACCAGAGGTACCAAGGCAAGTGTGCCCAGAAATAAATAGGTACCAATATCTTATTATTTTCCACGAGTGATCCCACATTTTAGAGCTGTGTAGCTGTTGAGAACACATCAGGCTTGTAATAAAATAATAAAACAATATTTCTCTCCAAGTCCCTCAGGATAAGAACTGATTGAGTAGCATTTGTCTCAAGTTTAAAAAAAAAAAAAAAAAAAAAGAGGGCTGCAATACTGGATGAATCATGGACAAATCTGTAAACCAGACTGGATAAATCTGACATTAATCTTCAAATTTAGGCATTAATGTTAAGAGCCTCGCACTTTTTCATTTCCCCCCAAGTCTAGAACCCCAAAGAATTTGGGACATAAGCAATTTTCTCTCATCTCTCATTCTTTCCACCATCTCCTTTTCTCTCCCTTAAACTCTCCAGCTCCAAATCTTTGCAGTAACATAATTAGAAACCTTACTGAGTTAGAAACACTAAGGCAGAATGCATCATCCCTTTAAAAAAAAAACAAACCATGCAGGATCAGGAAATATTTTTTTTTCTTATTTTCTTTTTCTCCCTAGGAGTGAAATTTCTCTTTAGATCTTTGTTTATAACCATCTGTGTCAAACACCAAATAATAAGGCATAGAAACAAACTGTGAAACTGGAAAAACAAAAGATATTCTTGTTTGTTGTTTGACATGGTTTTCAACTTTTAGGAGAGGCACAAAAAATTCTGTTTATTTAGGTTGGTTTATTAAAGAAAAAGGACATCAGAGATATTTTATACCAGCTCAGATCTCCGAAAGGACATTCACTCCTTGAGAAATGTTATAAAGCTGGAGACTGAACAAAACTGACAGCTTGATTTTGGGTTTGTTTGGGTTTTTTTTGGTTTGGGTTTTTTTGTGACCCCTCAATTTCCTTTTCTTTTTAGTTAGAGTTTGTTAACCTCAAAAAAAAGATACCATTTCTGTTCAATTCTGTATTAAGCCAATACAGAATTGTATTGGCTTCAGGGTTTTATTTTTGTCAGTCCTGTTGGAGCCCAGAACACTGAAGGACTGCAATCCATGGGATGGACACACACTGGAGTAGGATGTTCCCGAAGGACTGAACCCATGGGAAGGCCCCACACTGGAACAATTCATGGAGAACTGCAGCCTGTGGTGAGGATTTATGTTGGAGAAGTGCACGAAGGACTGTGTCCCATGGGAGGGACCCCGTGAAGGAGCAGGGGAAGAGGGAGAGAAGTCCTCCCTCTGAGGGGACAGCGCAGGATGAACTGAATCACAGTCCCCATTCCCTGTCCCACTGCTCAGGAGGAGAGCAAGTGGGCAGTGAAGCTAAACGTGGAAAGAAGGGAGAGGGAGGGGGATGGCATTTGGGTTTATTTCTCATCATCCCATTCTGTTTCGATTGGTAATAAATTAAACTAATTTCCCCACGTTAAGTCTGTTTATCCCATGATGGCAACTGCTGACTGACTGATCTCCCCATGCCCTTATTGCCACCCATCAGCCTTTTGTCTCCTCTTTCCAGGTGAGCAGGGAAGCGGTAGGATGACTTTGGTGGGCAGCTGGCATCAGCCTGGGTCACTCAGCCACAACCAGTATGATAATATTCACACAGTTTGTCCTTTGCAAAATTGAGACAACTCTCAGATCCCAACAACACTCAGATTTTGCACATTTCAAAGGCTTGCAATTTTTTATGCCCCTCTCTGATTTAAAATGCAAGAGGAGACAAAGTTTCAGAAACATTCAGAAACGCACAACGTTGCCCTAGTGAATTATTTGTCCACAGCTGACCAGAGAAACTGCCTCTGTTTTACCTACAGTGGTGAAGTGGGTCAGTGGCTTTGTCACCTCAGAAAAGTGACATTTGGATATGTCATTACAACATCATCATAGGAAGAAGGAAACTTACGATAATCCAATGCATTTTTCATTCCCTGACATTTAATAGGGAATAGCATTAAGGTGGATCATCAGCATTTGCATACTGTAATTGTTTTTGCATAGGTTTGGGAGGGCTGAGTTAACAGGGACCTGTCAGTTATATCAGCTTTTTAATTACTTTATTTCACTGCTGTTCTCGAGTTCCAAGGCAAGGAAACCTTAAAATAACTTTGGAATAGATTTGGGCCTTAAACTAAAATCTAAATGCAATAGGCTGTGTATTAGCAAAATGGACTGCTCATATTTCTTGAGCCTGACAGTCTTCCCTTAGCTGTTTAGATATCACAGATTAACTGGAAACAATGGAAGCAAATTGGTTCACATTCATTCAAATAGGTGGGAACTTGGGTAACTAAGGAGGAATTAGTTTTTGTGGACTCTATCTAGGCATAAAACTTGGGCCAGCCACCCAAAATTTCCCACTTCCCTCTGAGAATGCAAGATTAGTGCTCAGGAAGTTGGACTAGATGACAACTGCAGGGCCCTTCAAATGAGCTTAAATCATTAAATCATACAACGATACAAACCTTTGGGTTGGAAAAAACCTTTGAAGATGACTGAGTCCAACCATAAACCAAACGTTGCCCAAGCCACCACTAAACCATGTCCCTATTAGGAGCATATTTCAGATATCTGATCAGATATATCCCTCACCCTATGTCAATAACTGGAGGAAGAGTCGAGGAGAGAGAGATAACCAAACAATGTTATTTATAACAACCATTTTAATTCTCCTTTCTGGATGCAGAAAGACCTTTTGGAAAGATCCTTATCTATCACTGACTGGAGGAGAAGCTCAGCAACCAATTTATGTCAAACTCCAGCTCTGAGACGTCAGACATCAAGATGAACCCCAGCTTCTGATCAGATGGTTTGTACCTTAGCACTGAAACATCCTTTTTCCATCTTCCCTAAAAGACTGTCCTTAAGGGATGAATCTGAACATTGGTGCTGGTCATGGGCAAGACTGTGAACACATTTAAATGGGAAATTGAGCAAAAGCATTTATGGCGCTTGGGTTTGAGATATTAACAGTGGTATGAGAGTTTTATCTTAAAAATTGCAAGCTTGATTATTTAAAAATCAAAGCAAGTAAACAACAAAAAAACCCTCCAACAAAATAAAGGGATAAATATCAAATATTTGAAGGAGAGGAATTATCAGAAAAGAGTAGATGTAAAGCTGATACCTTGTGATACTCCCAGTAATGGGAGTACTTGCACTCAAGAAGATGGGAAGAAGCAAACCAGCATATTCTTATTGTTCCCAACATGTTCTGACTCTTTCCACAAGCAGAAGTAAGCCCAAGATGTCCATGTCCACCCTTTCTTCCAAAGCCTTCAGAGAGCTGCCTCAGAGTGGAAGGCAGGTCTGTCCTTTCAGCCACTACATTTCATAGACCAGCTCATAAAAAACAACTCAAATCAAGGCGAGACATGGATCCCATCCTGCAGGGACACCCTGGGGACAGAACCTTCAGCTCAGGCGTGAATCTTAAATCCTATTAGGAGGAGCCTCGTTATTCTGGGAGCTGAGGCTTCCTCCCAGGGATGTACGTTTTATTTTCAAGCCCTGGTTTAAACCAGAAAGCAAGAGTTGTCCCTGTGAGAAGATGGACGCGCCTGTTGGGACGTGACACCAGTTGCTCTACAACAGCAGCAAATACGTTCAGTCCACTTGACATTCAGAGCTCTGTCCTCTGTGTGCTGGGGTTTGGCTGCTCTGGTTGAGCTGAGTGTCATCTGATGATCTTCTCTGCCTGCGACACAACCAGACAGATTTTCTGTCTGAACGCTCACGGCATTCCACAGTCTCCAAAAGGTGTCGTTCTTAATCGCTTGTCTAAGACTTCCTCCCCTACACCACCGCACAGGATGAATCTAAATTAATTTGCCATCTGCAAGAAAGCCTGAAGGTTGCCAAGAGTTCGGAAGACGGATTTTAATAAATGGGAGGGAATTTTACGATGTCAATTTGTTTGCTCCTCCGAAAGGTGTGGCTGTCTATTTTTATTGCCTGGTGATTTTTCCAGCTCATTCTCCTAGTTCCTGCTTGGGACCTGCTTTTCCAGAAGTGTTGAGTGATGCTTTTATTAAGGGTCTCCATATTTTATTTAATTATTTCCACACAGTCACACTCCCACCATTTCCCTCCTCCTTTGAAAGCCTTCCAGTAGAGTGTGTAGCTGTAGCTGTCCTGTTAAATTTATCCTGCCATGAGTTTCCACCCACTTCAGCATCAATTTCTTTGTTGCTTCCACTGTTTCTGAAGCTCTTTAATCAATCTCCAGTGCCCTTTTGTTTTCCTCCAAAACAGATACTGTCAGACAGGGAAGCAGAGACCTTATTACTTTCAGGAGTCAAGGAATTCTGTATCAAGTCAGTTCTTAGAATTATGGAATTGTGAAGGTTGGAAAAGACATTTAAGGTCAACAAGTCCAATCTTGTTCACGATTAAACCATGTCATGAAGTGCCACATCCACATGATTTTCGAACACTTCCAGGGATGATGACTCCACCACTGCCCTGGGCAGCCTGTTCCAATGTTTTACAACCCTTCCCATGAAAAACAATGCCCTACTATCTAATATAAACCTCCCCTGGCACAACTCGCATTCCTGAAAAGCACCGTTTTGCACCATGTGGAGACGTGGCTTTGCTGAGGGAGCTCAGTGACGGAGCTGAATTGGTACATGGAACAAAACCAGACAAATCGTGCCAAAACAAAAGTCTCAAAACCTCTCAGGCAATTTCAAATTAGATTAGTTTGATGTCTGGTTAACAATATTTCAGATGCTTTGTTTTTCTTTCGTGTGGTAGCACATAAAAATCGGGAAAACAACCATGATATTATGAAAGGGAAAAAAGCAAAAACAAACAACATATTTATATCTCCTCCCCCATTATATAAATTCTGGATGGAAGGATTTCAACAAGTTTGTCATGAAAAGAATCTAATATTTCTACTGTCTCTAAGACAAATGTATTATTTTAGAAAAATGTAT
>VXAY01003151.1:35942-49745 GCA_013399855.1 Oxyruncus cristatus
CCAGGTTGGAGCCACCTGGGCTAGTGAAAGGTGTCCCTGCCCATGGCAGGGTGTTGGAATCAGGGTTTTTTTAAGGTCCTTTTATTTTTGTCTGGGACAGATTTAATGTCAAGGAGAACGACGAGGTTCTTGAGTTTATTCCTCTCTGGAAGGATTTTTATTTATTCATTCATCCATTGATTTGCTTTCGCCATTAAGGAATACGAAGCCTGGCATGTAGGAAGGACCAACTGCAGGGCAAAGGAAAATACCAAGAGAATGATAAACTCTGAGTGGGAACGTGGGGAGTTGGGAGGGAACAGGAACAAAGAGAGAAAAATAACAAAAGAAATGGGAGGAAATTAGAGGTGAGAGGCAGAAAATTCTCCTTTTCCCTCAAGGTTTAGCACATCTGGCTTTTAATTTCGAATTTGCACAAGAAAACCTTTATAATCCCCTAGAGAAAATCTGAAGAAAAAAACTGCATGATTGTGTAAAGAAAGCCCCCTTAAACAGGAAAAAACTCTGCAAACAGTGGGTCAGGGTCCCTTTATTTGGTTCTAATGTTCAAATTCCAGTTGTGTGTTATTGCTGGAACTCAGCACTGAAACCAGGTGTTCAAAACCATGAAGTTGGATTAAGATTAGGTAGATTTAGCGATATTTTAATCTGTTTTACTTCCCTTCTGCTGTTCAGGACTCACAGTGAGAGCCTGCTGCCTTTTTGGCTGTGACCAAGAGACCACAGGGTCTCTATTTAGACAAAAACAAGTGAGGGAGACCACAAGATGAGGTTTTCATGTGTTTGTGTGACTCAAAAAACCACAGATCCCTGCGAGACCGGCATTAAACTCTAAGCGTCAAAAGGCCTTAATGTCTTCAAACTCTTTGACTGAATGATGGGTCAAGTTTGACTTACAGCTCGTTCACAAGACAAATGACAGGAATGAAAGCTGGTATTGCCAAGGCTAGAAATGAAAATGTTAAGGAACATTTTCTTAGAAAGTGACTCTTTCATGAGCTTACACGCTTTATTTCTCAGTTTGAGAGACACGTTGGGGATGATTAAATGTTTGTCTTCTTGTGAGTGACTGCAGGATGGTGGTTATTCACTGCACATCTCCAACGCTCTGAGCACTTGCTGCAGTTGATTGAGATGCAATGATTGGCTTCACTTGTCATGTTCAAAAAATATTCATTGTCCCTTGGGAATCAAGATTTCCTTCGTGGCAAAATCAGCCTTTAAACCTACCAATTGTTATATAAAAAACTCTACATATTAATGACTATTTTTTGTTCTTAATAGCAACCTAAATGTTTTGTGTTTTTTTTTTTTTTTTCTCACTTACATATCCAGGCCACGGATTCTGCATTCTGGCAGAAGCTGACAGTGCTAAGACAGGGTAAAACAAAGCCTGAAGTGATTTCTTTTTAAATTGCCAACCACCAGCAGCTCAAGGGGGACAAGGGGGAATGGTTTCAAACTGAAACAGGGTAAGTCCAGATTAGATATTAGGAAAAAAAAATCCTTTCTGTGAGGGTGGTGAGGCCCTGGTACAGGTTGCCCAGAGAACCTATGGATGGCACATACCTGCAAGTATTCAAGGTCAAGTTGGATGGAGCTCTGAGCAATTTGGATTAGTGGAAGGTGTCCCTGCCCACAGCAGGGGGTTGGAACTGGATGATCTTTAAGGTCCCTTCCCTCCTAAACCATTCTGGGATTCTATGAAGTCAAGTCAAGTTTTGTCAGGAAGGACTTAAGAGACAGTAGGACCATGCCCAGCAAATCTCATTCTATCAGAAAACAAAACTTTGTCTAATAAAGTGTTGAGTGATCAGATCAGTGCAAAATTCTTCCATGAAGAGCAGAGAGAAAGGGATATTTGTTGTTGAATGCCTGAACCCACTTGCCATAAGGTTTATATGATTTTTCCCCGTTATGTCATGCAAATGGAAAAAGCTTAATAAGCACAGATTGCCTGATGGAATTACAGGGAATAATTCCTCTTAGCTTAATGGAAACAGGCAAATAATTATGGGATTGTCTCAGGTATTAAATATTCCAGCATACTTAACAAGTAAGGAAAATAAGAATAAACCTTATTAATTTCTTTATTAAAGTGGGGTTTCGCTGAGGCCTGGAGCGGCATTTAGTGGGAGAATAACACCCTGAAAACAAACAGGCTTTTGTATTTCTTTAAGGGAATTCAGGATATTCCCTTCCAGCACACATAAATAATGGATTACCTGAGCTTTATTACCTTTTTGGCATGATTTGTCCCTCTCTCAGGTTTGCAGTTCTCAAAACTACATGAACCATTTTCCTGTTTTCCGTGGTGCTGGATCCCCCCCTCCCAGCAGCTGGAGTTTGCCTATGATAACATTTACTGCACAGTCTCCAGGACCCGTTTCCTTACACTCCCTGCAGTCTAATGGATGGTCCATGACACTATTCCAGACTCACTAGTTTCCAACCAGCCACTGCTCCACGGATCAGTGCTTTCAACGTGATGACTCAGCAGGCAGCTCCCCAGCCCTAAAAACCTTGGTTTGGAGGATTGTTTCCATCCACATCAGCATTCCAGGAAGGCTGCTGTGCCGCTGAGTCAGCACAGGTAGGGAGGTACCCTGATCCAGCTAAAGAAGCACATGAGAAGGGGGGGAAAAAAGGCACAAAGAGGTAAATTGAGGGAAAAAAAAAATGAGGAATGTTGCAAGAAAAAGGGGATGGCGGTGCCACAGTATCTCAAAGATGAGATACCACAGAGACAAGAATACGTGTGCTGATCAACCCCCCAGCCATGGGGTTTGTTTAACCTGGATAATAAAAGGCTCAGGGGGGACCTTCTCACTCTCTACAACTCCCTGACAGGAGGGTGGAAGCAGGTCAGTCTCTTCTCCCAGGTAACGAGTGACAGGACAAGAGGAAACGGCCTCATGTTGCACCAGGGGAGGTCTGGATTGAATATTAGGCGAAAATTTCTCCACTGAAAGGGTGGTCAGGGACTAGAACAGGCTACCCAAGGAAGCGGTGGAGTCACCATCCCTGGAAGGGTTCAAAAAAAGTATGGATGTGTCCATTGAGGATGTGGTTTAGTGAGGAACGTGGTGGTGGGGCTGAGCTGAAAATTGGACTTGACAATCTCAGAGGTCTTCGATTCTGTGATCACATTGTTCCAGTCAACCTCTGGAAAACCAAAAGCCTTTCTTCCAGCATTTATTCCCTTTTAGGGGAAGATTTTACCTTCTTAGAAACACATCTAAATCTCCTCATCGTGGTCTTTCTTCTTCCCTGCTGCGTCTTTACCTGACTCAGTCTCCACAGAGGGACCTGTGAACCTCTTGCAAAAGAAATGTAAATGCAAACCCCAAATACCAGACCTATTCCCACACTGTTTTCAAGCAGGGCGAAGTCTAGACTTGGCTGCAAGCTTTCATTTTAGTCCTGATCATAAAAGAAAACGGCGTATATAAACAAGGAATATTTTATTTACTCACACTGATGTTGAGTAAATTTGCCTCCCCCACTGTTGTTTTCCTTGCACAAACACATTCAGTCACCAGCACATAGAAAATTGCCCCTGGATTTTATTGGTCACAGGTGAGGTGTTCTTTCAATTAGATATAATTAAGAAATTCAGCCCAGCATTGTAATATGGTCCTGGGGAAATGACACATCTTTACGTGACTGTGCTTATTGAAAATAGTATTTTTTTTTCATTACAGCCAATATATAAATTAAGTCTTTTCTGGTTTAGAATTAATTGTTGAAGGTCAGTAATTAATTTCTTTGTTTTGCAAGAGAGACTTCACTTAGCTGAACTGTGTTTAAGAGCTTCCAAATTTCCAAGAACAAAACCTTTCAGCATTTTATACAAATAAGGGCAGGAATCAAAGGACTCTGATTTGACTCTAAAATACATGACTCTAAGTTGCCTTTCTGAATCCTTGATTTTTTTTTTCCAAGCTGATCCAGCATTTTACACTTAAACCTGAAATAATTGGAATATTTACAGTGTTCTCCCCAAGAAAAACTGAAAGCTTTTGTCCTACAGTAGCTGTTGCCTAATTCTAGAGTTTTGAATGTCCACTGTAGCGCCTTTTTTAACCCCAGATGTTGTCGCCCCCCTAACTTGGTAGTGTAAATTTTAATGTCTCTTTTAGGGGTATAAAAAGCTCCATCAGCCTCTAACTCGCAAGGTGTGCTGTAGAATGTCAAAAATATATCCCAGCAGCAAGAGGCACAGACTCCACCACTCCTGCAAATACTGCAGGAGGTGTGGACCCAGCAAATCCTTTTGTGTAGGAATGGGGAGTCGATGAAAATGTGCATTGTGGTGCCACCAAAAGAAAAGATACTAAAGTGGATGTTGCCAACGCAAACAGGGCAGAACTCACCATAACCAGCAGCTCACAACCACACCTCCAGCAAGGCTTCATCGGCCTGTGAAGGCTTTTTTTTGTCCTGCAGGTTTTAATGACTGGCAAAATGGGAATATTTTTGTGAGAGGGATTGTGTGTTATTACAAATGCTCAGACGAAAGATCCTGATCAGAATTGTTTGCTACACAGTGTAAAAGCTAAAACTAATACTGGGTATTATATATACCAGTAGTATAATACTGGATAAGACAGGGTAGTGCACTATATTGAAGCAATTATTGGAACAACTACATTAAAGCTGGAAAAAAGGAAGTAATGGATTTGATGCAGCTCACCCAGACCAACTCTCGTGGGGAGATCTTTTGCCCTCAGCCCCAGGGCCCAGCACAGCCCATCTTCCAGGTATCTCCCAGGAGTTCCACCGTCAAAACCTTTCCAGAGAAAAGCTGGAAGAACACACACACTCAGATATTTCGGTCGAAGTGAGGAAGGAAGTCAAATAATGAATGGCGAGTGTGAGCCAGAATTTACTCTGTGAGTAATCATCTTGTAAAAACACAACCCTGGGCCAACGGAACAGGCAATTGTGGGCTCTTCTCTCCTGCTGTGCTAAATATTTGCCTCTCTTCAACTTCTATTAGAGGGGAAAAAAATCATGAGTGCTCATGTTTTCTTTCTCTTAGGGGTTTTCTCCCCTTTTTTTCCCCCCTCTCTTGGCACATTTTTAGCTCCCAGTTACGTTATGAATACCCAAACAGACCCCAACAAAATCATTCTGCCTTGAAATGGCTTTTGTGTTGGTGTTTCAAGCTATTACCCTTCAGAAACAAATATTCTTTATGATCTTAAGCGTGGAGAGATAAATAAGATTATTCTCTATTAAAAAGCAGGATTCTTTTTTTTTTTTTTTTTGGTGATAAAGGGAACAGGAAGAAAACCATCAGAAGAAATATTCCTCCAGCAAATATTTCTGCTGTCTGGGTCCCGTCACTTCCATAAATCACTCTGTGCTCTGGGTAATACACACGATTGTACTAGAAATGAACATTTAATTAGTGCTCTAATACAAATACCAACCACCTCCTGTGTTAATAACCAACATCTGGGGCTGCAAATGTTTATCAGGTAAATATCATGGAATTGTGAGGTTCCACCTGACCTCAGGCATGGAAAATGAGTGAGATGAATTTGCTGGCTCCATCACCCAGTGAGCCAGAGAGATCAATTGACGGCATCACACAGGGTTGTCAGGAGATACCAGAGATCAAGCAAAGGCCATAAACTGGTTCGTGGGGAAATGAGCCTCAGGCATGGCGGTGACAAAGCTCAACAGCTATTTTTGGGCAGTTAAAAGTTACAGGAAAAGGGTTTCACATAACCACACAGTGAATTTTATCGGGAACATCCCAGTGGCTTGGTTCTGGGACACAGCCTTGGCTCGGTGCTTCCCCACCAGGAATCTGGGGGCTTGTCCTCCCACAGGGGTTCAGGGAACCATCAGCTGGTGTGGTGTGGACAGAGAGAGGACCCTGTGGAAGCAGGAGTGCGTCAGGATCCCAGGGACACCCTGTGTGAGGCAGAGCTTGGTTCTGTACCAAACAGTTGTGTCAGGATCCCAGGGACACCCTGTGTGAGGCAGAGCTTGGTTCTAGGCCAAACAGTAAAGAAAAGGTAGCTCTGGAGGTCAATAAATGTATTATGTGTCTTCAGATTAATTTTTAGCACACACTAAAAATAAATTGCTGGAGAGAAGTTTCCCCCATTCCAGGGGAGAGACATCACCAGAATTCCATAAGCAGGGGGTTCCTATACCACTGGTGGTAATGAAATCATGCAATTTTTTATACATATACACTGATCTTATACAAATAGCTCAAATAAGCTTAAGCATAGTCTTGAGCCTGAATTTACACACCATTTCCACATCACTCAGTGCCTGCAGCCATCCATGTCCCATATTGCAGTGAGGGACTCCAGCACTGCAAAAGTCCTCAGCAATCCCATATTTCCACATGCCTGACTTCCAGTCCTTCTGCAACTCGCCATGCACATCAGGTCCTCATTGGCAGAGGCAGTTTTGGGACAGACAAGACATATCCTGAAGATGCTTCCACCACATGGGATTGGCCCCCTGAAGTAAAGTGAATTTAAGGGCGAAACAGCTCAGTGGTGAAGAATGGAGATGACTCTTGGGATGAACCCTAAATATTGCTGTCAACCCATTTTAAGGCCTCTGAATATAAAAAGCTGATTTCTGCTTCTGAGCCATCCTTTCAGGACATCTGTCCTGGGACACATGTCAGCATCCACCTGTAGGAACATCTGCCCTTTCCTGGGCCCTTGTTGGCTGCTTGAACCACTCAGATAAATGAGTAACGTGGATCCCAGTAGGAAATACAGACATTTATTCCAATGGTAAAGCTGTGTGAACTCAGGTTGGGCACTTCATGCTGATCATCCTCACCAGGTCTAAAACCAGGAATAGAATTAGTAGGAAAAACACAGAGGCTTAATCCCCCTCCTTAGCACTGCTGACTACAAGGGGGAACCCGAATGTCTGTACAGACCTGAGCTGTATCTTCCCATAACACAGTCCAGATTTGCTGTTGGGCATGAAAACTCCATCTATAATGTATAAGGAAAATTTGTCACCTCAGAACGGAGACTAAAACTCCTCTGAGTAATTGAAGAGCTGTGGTGAGGCAGCTGACAGGACAAAGTAGACACAGCTTAAACTCTTGTCCCTCTCCAGACATCAGCACTTCACACAGGGCTGTAAGCAAATGGTTTTGACACTGTGCTCTCCAGAGCTGGGAATACTTTTTTTGGTTTGTTTTTTTTTTTTCTTTTTTTCAGAAGCAACTTCCAAAATAAGGCACTGGGATCCCAGGACCTTCTCATTTCCCTGGCCTCAAATACAGCTCTTCCAAAAAAAGTGCTCTGGACAACACTGTGGTTATTGTCTGGATTAGGGAATCACAACCTTCTTTCTTCATCAAAGGCTTCAAATTAATCTGGAGAAGAAAACAAGGCAATAAGAAAGTCAGACTCAACTGAATAGGTCCTGAGTTTGGAAATATTCAGTGCCCAGAGAGGACCCCACTGAGGGTAAAACAGGACTGTGTGGACACACACAAACTGTTCTCCAGGATGTTTTATTCCTTCACTGAGATGGATTCGTCTGACCAGATCTTGGCATCTTCTCTATGAATCTGTATGTCTGAAAAAGTGAACATAAAGCAATAATTTTTGGAGTCAATGGAGGTGCAGGGCACAGAGACACAGAGGAACATGTTGCAAGGCAAGGTGTCCAAAAGTGAACATCTAAAATATGTTAAAGGAATCATCTTTTAAATGGCCTGTTCCTGTCTGAGGATCCAGAGTGACCAGCTCAGCTCATGATGTCTCTAAAATCACCGGAGCTACCAGTAGGACATCTAATATTTTGCCTGTCAGAAAAATCATTGAATTTACTTCATTTTTTTTTATTAATCTTAAATTCTCTATGTTTCCGTTTCCTACCTGAAAGCGGCTCCCTGAACCATGGCTGTGGAAAATAACCCCGTTCATGTCTATGCAGTTCTAAGTTACTGCAGCAACAAGAACCTGGAAAAATTAATACCCTTCTGCCTTCAGTCTCTGGAGGGTTTGAGGAGCACTCAGCAAATCAAGCAGAGGGCTGTTACAAGAGAGAGGCGGAACCCAGCGTTGCTTTGTTGCCCATTTGAAAGAGCACCAATATGCTGAATAAAAAACCACTAATACAGGTGGAAAAAAATAGAGTGGAATTTTAGTCAGTCAAATAGAAAGGGAAACTAAGGTTGCACAGGCAAACTGTTCCAGTGTTTTCAGACTTCTGAAGACCTTAAACCGCAGCTTCAATGGGACTTTATTTTTCGTCAGCTGCAACCTGCACAATAGTCTCTTCAGCACCGTCTACTCCAAAGGCATCGCTCTGTTACCAGGTGAAAAACAAATTCTATCGGTACACTGAAGATTTTGAAAACACTTTTATGATTTCAAGTCAGAACACAAATGTTTGCCATCTGCAGTGGATCCAAACTTGTGAAAAACAGCTCCATTTCAGCATTCAAGCGTGCAGCTTTCACTCCATCTTCTCGAAAAATAATAACTAAAATTAGCTCTGTAGCAATTTGGGGGGGGAGGGGGAGAAGAATACTTGATTTAAGTTAAATTTTAATTTTCATTTAAAATAAAAATAAAACTAACCATTAGATTATTTTTTTTTATTCCTCGAAAATAAATGCTGGAGAAAAACAAATACTTTTTCAGTATCTCTGATGTTTATCTTCATTTAGCAGTGAATTAATGAGTTCAGGCTTTTCCATCTTCCTTTGAAGGCAGTGAAATCATACTTTTTTCTTTAAGTTGGATCAAAATTTATCCCAACATGCTTGGGATATCTATAACCAGGTAGGCTTTGAGTCTCATTGTGAAAACCTTTTTGTTGGCTGAGCATAGGAGGCTGTACAAATGCTACCCAGAATATATAGGATGCAGTCAGCAGGGAATGTGCAGCTGAACAGGGGGGAAAAGCTCATGTGTGGGGGTTTTGAGCCCAATCTGCCACATCGAATCTTGGCAGGAGAGCTCAGAGGTTTATCAGGGTCTGTGCTCTTGGTGCACAGTGAGGAAGCACATTTGTTGCATGAAATATTTATTCTGAAAGGTGTTACTTTAAAGGTCAGAGCGGGACCCTGATGGGTGCTGATGGCTGGGAGTTAACTGTGGCATGCAGCAGAGATGTCCTGCAGCGGCATTTCACGGGATGCAACCGGCTCAGTCCATCTGAAGTTCTTCCCTGGGAGGGTGGGGAGGCCCTGGCACAGATTGCCCAGGGAAGCTGTGGCTGCTCCAACCCAGGCCAGGTTGGATGGGGTTTGGAGCAACCTGGGCTGGTGGAAAGTGTCCCTTCCCATGGCAGGGGTTGGAAAGAGCTGATCTTTAAGGTCCCTTCCAACCCAAACCATTCAATGATTCTATGACTCTGTGATCACAATTTGCATTTGCTTATCCCCTCAAGGTTGCAAGGAGCTCCTGACACTGTTACAGTCCTAAAAACAAAGCCCAAAGTGAGCAGTGAACAAGACTTCTAGTGGAAGCTGTCCCTGCCCCTGGCAGAGGTCTGGAAACAGCTGATCTTCAGGGTCCCTTCCAACCCAAACCATTCCAAGATTCCATGATCCTGTGATCTGACTGACTGGTGACAGCAGGCAATGTGGAAACTGGTATCCAATGCATCTCGGGATGCTCGTGGATGGGTGGGTTCAGGACACCTCCTGCCAGGTTAGTTGCTTCTGTTTGAGTCCTGCCCTGGGAGATGTTCCCCCTCAGGAATGTGGGAAATGCGTCCTTCATCACAGACCCACCCTGCACACAGCAGGTGACCATCAAGATTATCCTTCCAGTTTCCCCACGTAGAAACCCTCACTGTGATCTGGAAAGAAAGTTTATTATATGGGATATGTGAGGTGCCCTCTGGCCTTGCCTCTGATAACTACTTTGCATGGGAGAAATTGTCCCTGTTACTAATTAGCCAGCTGGCACTGAAGGAATGTTTTGCTTCATTAAAACCAGGTTGTGAAGATTGGTTTTATTTCCCTCCATCTCCACACGCTGTGTTGTGTCACCTCAACGGGCTCTCCTCCCAGGACACTGGACTTTCTCAAGATGTTTGGTAACTAAAAAAAAAAATAAATAAAAAGACAAAAGAGAGAGAAAGAAAGCAGACTGTCTAATTAAAAACAACCTCTGAGGAGTAGCCATCCCTCAACTTAATATTTGTTCTGAAATAGGAAGGTTCTTAAATTTTTAATTACTCTTTGTTGTTCACGGCTATGAAGAGGGGCACAGGGTGTTCATGGCCTTTGTGGACAGGACTGTCCAGTTGGGTTGATCAGTCATTCCTGTTAGCAAGAAGTTACCAAGAATGTGTATTTTTATCATGCTCTGCAGTATGGGTTTGTTTTAAGGATCATAAAAGCATGTACCTCTGATGACTTCTGGTGAACTCCAGCCACTGCAAAACTCCTTCTCCCCAGTAAACCTGCACTGTCTGAACCAACATAAACTTTCTGATTGCTGTGTCAGATCAGCACCTGGAATCACACCTCTGTGGGATCATAGACTCATGGAATCATGGAATGGCCCAGGCTGGAAGGGGCCTGAAACATCATCGAGTTCCAACCCCTCTGTTTTGGGCAGAGGCACCTTTCACCAGACCAGATTGCCCAGAGATCCATTTAATCATGAAACCCAAGAATTATTCTCGCACAACAAAGTTCAAGCCAACATTAAGTGTTTTAACCTGTGTGCCTGCCAAAGTCTGGGTTTTGTGTGCACTGAATGGAGAGAAGCAGAGGTTGCACCCAGATAATCTGTTCAGATAACGTGCTTATTCATCTCCTTTAATTAATTAAAGCATGCTGATTACTGTGGTTAGATTCACCTCATGTATCATTCACCATCTCTAATAGGCATTTACCCACGGATCAGTCAGCCCAGAATCCCTGTATCCCTCAGTGGAAAGGATGCAGCTCTGTGGGCCTATTTTGGATGGGATGAATTGTGCTCTAGTCCCCATTCCCAGGTCTAGGGAGCCCCGAGAGAGCCCCAGAGAAACATCTGAGATGCAATACCTCTGTCACAGACACTTCTGTTTTTGCAGCTGAATTTATACCCCAGACATTTCAATCATTCATCCCTCCCTTGAAGTCACATCTTCCTTCAGTGCCTCATTTTATCTGGCACAGCAGCTTCACCTGCATTTCTTCACCCAGTGAATGTCACTGCCCAGTCACCTCCTGCCTTGTCCCCGCTCTCCATTCCGGCAGCAGCTGGATTATGCAAACACCAGTCCAACAGGTCCAGCTTGATTTGCAGCCTCAAAATAGAAACCTGCCAACGGAAAACTGTTGTCTGTGACATTGCATCAAAGGTTATTTCCCATCCTGGTGCATCAGAGCCTTCCCTGGCAGGAGGTGTGCACTAGAGCAACAGCAGTTTAAATTCCCCAGGGAAGAGGGCAGTGAGAACCCAGGCACAGAAAAAAGGAGTGAGCTTTTATTTTCTTTACAAGCATCAGGGTTGTGCTGAATACAAACCAAGTCTCCTGTTCTGGTCGTTGCAGCTACAGTAATGAACCCTAAAAAGGATTAATTGGGTGTTATCCCCCTCCCGTTTCACTGGTTTGTCAGGGGAACCATTGCCTGCAGCCTTGTTGCCAAACCCTCTTTTGATGCTTTAGTTTTGGTGTCGTTTGCAGGCAATTCAGTGGAGAGGCTTTTGATGGGGGACAGAGTCAAGAACAAGGGGTGATCATTCCCAAACTTTCCCTTGTTTCTGGTGAACAAGAGAACTGGCACCTGGCTGGGGAGCAGTGGAGTGTGTGGGAGTCTTCCAACCCATCCCCACTTTTTCCTACACACTTGCAACCCACACAAAGCTTCTCAAAACCTCGGGGCTGACAAAGGATTTGTGTTTGTGCAGGCAGGAAGCACCATGATCTAATTTTTTCCAGTTTTATGTATTAGTATTATCACCCCTGTGAAAGCCTGGGGCAAACATGCTCTTAACCACTTACAAATCCGAAGCAGAGAAGTGTTAGGACAAGGGAAAGCAGAAGGTTTTGCCCCAAAGCAAGGGAAGGATGATGCACCTGCAGATGTAGCAGGTCATTTTACATGTAAAATTGAGAAAAAACCCCGTTTTACCACAACGAATCCCAGCGATTTTCGAAAAGTTAATCTCCTATTCCTTCCTCTTTTCTTCGAGGAGTCGTAACGAGGGCGTGATGAAAACCAAGATGTGGGTTTGATTGTTCCTGAGGCTCTTTGAAAACACAGGACACCTTCATGTCAGGT
Source organism: Oxyruncus cristatus (assembly GCA_013399855.1). Lineage (NCBI taxonomy): Eukaryota > Metazoa > Chordata > Aves > Passeriformes > Cotingidae > Oxyruncus > Oxyruncus cristatus. The sequence continues at coordinate 48,187 of VXAY01003151.1, forward strand.
GCTGTGCACAGTTAAACCTCCAAAACAGTTGGGGAAGTTAATCTTTAAGAGAGTTTTTCAAGGAGGCACAACCAGGGTGTTGCATAAACAAGATTCAAATGTTTTAAGTCCCAACCCCAAGCCCTAAATCTGCTGCCAACAGGTGGCTGAACTCTCCATAAATTATTATCAAATCACTTCAGCCCCTTATCCAGTTGGATTTTCACCTTCAAGGCAAGGAAAAGTCACATCCAGAGGTATGACACAGTATAAGAAGAGAAATTCCTTTTTTTATTTTCCTGTGATTTCATGCTTCAGATATGAAGGATTCAGAAATAACCCAAGACACGAAGAATACAAATTTTTCCAAAAAAAACCCCCACCCTCTCTCCGCCGTCTTCTTAAAATTTTTCCACACCTCAGTCTTTTCTGGACACCATAATCTGTCTTTTTATGTCACTCAAAGTGGGGGGGAGCATAAAAACTGTTTTAAATATAGCTGTTACATAAATAACATGTTTGAGTGTAACTGGTTTTTATAAATAAAACCCACGGTGGTGGTCTTTTACTGGAGCATGCTGTGATAGCAGAGCAGTGCCATTGTTTCCTTGGAAGAAACTGTGACAGTGCAAAAAAAAAAAACGGGATAACTTGTGCAACACTCTCCCCTGTGTCACCTAAAGGGCACATTTCTTTTATGCAATGCACATGTGAAAAAACTGTGTCCCAGCTCCTTCTTGATCTTGTCTGAGCTGCCTTTCAGACCAAAAGATGTGTCCAAGTCGTCAATGAAGAGAGAAAAACTTGGGAAAGAGTTAAAACCAGCAGGTGTAAAGCAACGGAAGGGAACGTCGTGTCAGAGATGTGTGGCAAGTGCCACCTTTCCTTTTCATTTCTCCTGTCATCCTGCCAAATTTTCCGTTTTCCAGCAGGGGTTTGAAGCACATAATTTCTCTTGTCTGGTAAGGAACAGTTTTAGATGAGTCAGGATACTTTGGGTTTTGATTTTCCTCTCTCTGAAAGCATCTCCCAAAAAACAGGGGGCAGGGCCAGGCTTCCTGAGATTTGATATCCCTTCAATCAAGAATTTCTACCATCATCAGTTTGAATCATCGGCAGTTCATCAGGATAAAATCTCCATCACAGCACCACGTCCAATTTGTGCCACGGTACAAGGTGTAAGAGAGCACAGTTACTCCCTGCAGGGTCAGGAAGGTGATATCAGGTGCAGCAAAGCAGATTTTATGGCTGAATAAGCGGTTTTTTGTCTCTAGGTCCCAGTTCATATTGTAGATTTTCTATCAAAATGGAGAGATGACTCAAATTGCCATTAGAAACTTGGAAACCTTATGATCCAACCAGCAATGTCAGGAGACCTCCAAAATGAAATTATGGTTTGACAAGATATTCTCTGTCCAGCTTCTTTAAATCTGTGATTGCTGGGACAGGCTTCAAAAAAAAAAAAACCTGTCTAATTCTTGACAAAATAAAATGAAATAAAAAATAAAATAAATATTACAAAAATAAAATAAAAATAAAAATAAAATAAAAATAAAATAAATATTGCAAAAATAAAATAA
>VXAY01003151.1:49925-96866 GCA_013399855.1 Oxyruncus cristatus
ATAAAATAAAATAAAATAGTGTTCACAGTGCTTGTCCTGGGATGCCTCTTCCAGCATTTATCATTAGTCCCCATCCATGTCTAGTCCGGTGGAATTTAGATGGGATAAAAGGCTTTGCACAGTGTTTACAAATCTTTCAAGTCTGGAATTAGGGAATCTCTAAAATCAGGATGGTTTGTGTGGGTCACCATATGTAATACAGGAGTTTGTGGGTGTCTTCCATGCAATAAATTACTTTCTTGGATAAACACATAAAGCTTGAAAGGTGCTTTATTACGAACCCAGGCAACGTTCTCGGCAGATTTTTCACCATGGTGCTGATTCTGTTCCACTGACCACACACCCACAGGTATCACCCTTGGGCAGCCAAACTTGTCACCTCCTGAGCTCAGCCACATCTTGTGCCTTGATCTCCCTCAGAATCATAAAAGGCTGGAAAAGACCTTTAAGATCGTCAAGTCCAACCATCAACAGCACCACCACCACGTTCACCACTAAACCGTGCCCTCAGCAGCCAAATCCACACATTGTTTGAACACTTCCAGGGATGGTGACTCCACCACTGCCCTGAGCAGCCTCTCCCAATTCTTTACAACCCTTTCCGTGAATCAGTTTTTCCTGCTGCCTGATCTAGGCCTTTGTACTGATGTTATGTGCAGTGTGGGAACCAGATCTACTGATCTGGCTGAAAATAACTTTTCTCCCCTTCCTACTTGGTGGGTCCATTTTTTAGCAAGGTCAATTCCCTGGTTCAAGGCAGATTAATTGGCCAAGTTTCTTTAACTTGCATTTGTCTACGGGGCAGAGCTGGGGACTCCTTCTGGAGTAACAAGTTCAGACGTCAACAGCTTCAGTTTTGTGTCTGCTCAATGAGATCCCTCCTGCTGGTGGTGATGTGTGACGGGTTTTCATGCCACCGGCTCAAGTAGGCAAGAAAAACCAACCTTTGAAACACTGACCCTGTGTGGAAGAACTGTCTACAAACTGTTAATTTTGCAGTTCTGATTTGGTGGAGACTGAAGAAACAAGAAGCAAATGTCAGCGAGTTCTTTTTCCATTTTTGACTTTTTGTGTTGAGAAACTTCCGTGGATTTCCTGAGAAAACTATGAGGAACTTGCCAAACAAAAAAAGGCTTGTAATCCATTAGTTTTTTTAGTGTCTCTTATCCTGCATGTTCTGATTACTCCTTATATCAATTTGTGTTGTAATTTTGGTTTTAGGGGAAAATCTATTAACAGACCACCCATAAATGTCTGTTGATGAGGCACTTTCTTCAGTGTTATTTCACTGTCTTACTTTCAATGATTTTTTATTTGCCTTAATTGATTATTTTTTCATCTCAGTGTATCCAGTTTAATACTTTCCAAAGTAAACATTGCCTGTTGTGGCTCTGAGAACACTGGGCTTTACAGACCCCCTGAATAAAGGATAAAGAGAACAATCATCATTAGAGAAAGAAGTGTCCACCTCTAGAGATCTTTTGGGTGCTTTGGATCTTTGTTTTGGCTGGATCCAGAATTACTGGATGAATGTCAGACCAATTTCTGTGGGATGAGCATCAGGGAACTCTGGAATGAAAGTGTTGGCTGTGCCTCTGCAGCTGTGCACCAGATTTAGGGACTATGGGCCGGTTCCTCACCTTCTGATTTGGGGATATGAAGGCCCACCCACAGCTCCCAATTACTTTTGGGCTTTGAAAAATGGTAGATGTTGAATCTAATTTAAAGCAAATAGATTTTTGATGGAGTGATTAGCACTCCTCTGCACACACATGCTAATTACTGCCTTCTAATGTAAGACTAATTAAGGAAGCTCTTAAAAATACCAGCCTGACATCTGAATTGTCTTGATTTGCAACAGAAGAAAGGTGCTTTGTTGATTCTTTTTTCTTCCTGTGAGTTTTCTTCAGCTCCTCTTCCCCAGCTTCTTTAGGAGTAATAATAAGTAAATGAGAATTAAAATGAGCTAGTGAGTTCTCCTGGACTGCAAAATGTAATCCCAGATAAAAAGTGACAGGACAAGAGGGAATGGCCTCAAGTTGTGCCAGGAGAGGTTTGTGTTGGATATTAGGAAAAATTTCTTCACTGAAAGGGTGGTCAGGCCTTGGAAGAGGCCGTACGGGGAAGTGGTGGGATCATCATCCCCATAAAAAAGTCACTGTATCACTACATATCTTTTTATTGAAGACTCAGGCAAAGGGAATATTGACCCACTCTCCAAAAAAGCAGCTTCTGACAAGGCCAGAGGTTTTTCCACAGACTGAGCACCCAGAGTGGACACGGAGTTGTTCGAGCTTTTGGGAAATCAGGACATTTTTCTTGCAAGTAAGGGATTGAAAGCTGCAAAGAGAATATTCCAGCTTCCTCCAGACCCCTTTGGGAGGCTGCTGAGAACAACAGATCTGTCCACAATTTGCCCCATTGCACCTCTTGGCATAAGCACCCAAGTGCCCGTGTGTGACTTCCACAGTGCCGAGGGAATCACCATGTGGGTGGATTCCTTGTTTGCCAAAAGCTCAGGAAGCAAAGGTGCTGAGCTTTCTGTGCATCTCAGGTCCAACCCAAGACAGCACTAATTATGGCATGGAGGGCACCAGGCCCACCTACAGGAATTTTAGCCCTGATAACACCGACAGGGCAGAGCTGGGTTCAACCTGTGGTCTTCTCTAAGCCCCTCGGGGGTTGTACCTTCAAAGTATCCCTTTCACTGGAATCGTCAAAATCTGAACCTACAATTTTAAAACCTTCAGAATCACAGAACCAGTGAGGTTGGAAAAGACCTCTGAGACCATTGAGTCTCACCCTGTGCCCAATGTCCACGTAGTCCCCCAGCCCAGAGCACTGAGTGCCACGTCCAGTCCTTCCTTGGACACCTCCAGGGATGGGACTCCACCACCTCCATGAGTAGCCCCTCCCAAGGCCTGATCACCCTTTCTGTGCAGAAAATCCTCACAAAGGAAGGGTAACAGGGTTGAAAGTTTGATTCAATATACACATGAATACTTTTTATTCTTCTCTGGCATCTCAAATTTCCATGATCATCTTGCAAACATGAAAAGGTCATGCCCTAATATTAATGAAATGTTACAAATGCCACTTAACACAGAGATGATATTTATTAATTTTTCAGCAGGTTTGGAACAGCCTTACACTTTTTCTGTAGCAGTAGCTGGGGAGCAGTTAAATTCAATACTTGTTAATATCCTGCATCAACCTTTTAAATCCTTATCAATCGCTGGATCAGTTCTTATCAGCAAACTTTGCAGGGCAGGTCTCCCTGGCAATTGAGTTCAATCAGAAGATTAGCATCTAAAATTCAAGGAGAGCTCTTGGTTTACTCAGGAAATTGAACCATCCATCATGTTGCTGAACTGAGGCCCAGTGAGCATTAGAAAGACACCGTGGCAATTTGCACAAAGTTCAGTGACACGGATCTGCATTGTCCCTAAATAAATGGAGGTTCAACTGGCAATTAAATATTCCCCATGCTTGCCTTTGATTATCCTCCTCTTTGTTATTCATTGGCCTCTGGTTTTTTTCAGTCCTTTATCCTTTACCATGATTTGCTCAACAAAGGTCTCCACATCTCTTCCGGTGTCACCAGGAACTTTGTGTCTCCGGTTCTACAGAAAGTGAAAACTTGAGATGAGGTAATTAAATGGTGTTTTTTCCAAGGACAGGTAGAAGTCATAGAGACACAGAATCCCAGAATGGTTTGGCTTGGAAGGGAACTTAAAGATCATCCAGTTCCCACCCCTTGCCATGGGCAGGGACACCTTCCACCAACCCAGGTTGCTCCAAGCCCCGTCCAACCTGGCCTTGGACACTTCCAGGGCTGGGGCAGCCCCAGTTTCCCTGGGAAACCTGTGCCAGGGCCTCACCACTCTCACAGGGAAGAATGTCTTCCTAATAGCTTATCTAAATCCACCCTTTGTCAGTTTAAAGCTATTCACCCTTGTCCTCTCAAAACATGCCTTTGTAAAAAGTCCCTGTGGGACATTGAAAATTCCAAAATTCACAGTGTTCATCACTTATGTTTATCTCCAATGAAAATTATAAGTGAAGAAAAGCATTTTAAACATTTTTTTTTCACCTTTCCCTTTCCATCTTGCAATGGTCTCTTACCGTGTGATTGCTCAGCTAAAGGCTCAAGTGTTGCAGCTTCTCTTTTTGAAGATCTGCATGTTTTTGTCTTTCTGGAATTGCTTTACAAGGCAGGATTATGAGAATGGAATCCCCTTTAGGAGCATCTCAATGGACAAACATCACTCAGAGTCAAATAAATGCACGGGTTTTAATAAATCTGGCTTTTTTTGTTGTATGGGCAACAAGGTCATTAATAGGCGATTTGAGACCATTTGAGGTTGCTGGCTGGGATAGGTTCATGGATACACCAAAGCTTACAAGATTCCTGTCTCTGAGGAAATGGCCACCAGGTACAGCACATCTTATAAACAGAAACATAACCAAGTTTAGAGCAGAATGAGATTCAGCAGGATAATGGGATTAATGAAGAAGTACATGATCTCCTCAGGGTTTTTGAAAGTAGCCACACTTTACAGACAATAAAGCAACACCAAATGTCAAAAAGCTCCTTCTCAACAGTGACTCATTTACTCTTTTCCCTGCACCTCACACAGCTGCCACGTGTTTAAGGTTACCTGTGTGTTTGGGTACTTATCTTTGATATTTCTTTCAATCCCTGTTTCTGGAGCGTTCAGTCGAAGAGAATCGTAGGAAGGACGAATCCAAAATCTATTAACAAGGAAAAGACAAAGCTATAGATTTATGGTAGAATAATGGAATATCCCGAGTTGGAAGGGGCCCACAAGGATCACCAAGTCCATCTCCTGGCCCTGCACAGGACACCCTAAGAATCACACTGTATGCCTGAGAGCTTTGTCCAAATGCTTCTTGTCCTCCCAGAGCAACCTCTCAGACGTGACAGCTTCTACATCCATCCAACCATCAGGTCCTACGGCCCAGGCAGCTCCCAGCATGGGCCCAGGGTCTGAGAGCACTCTTCTCTTTTCAAGGCTGTCAAACAGTTCTGGGAACAGAAAACAAGGAAGTGAGGAGCAGTTTTCCTTCCCTTTCTCATCTCCCAGGAGATCTGTTGATAACCACTTAAAAAAGCTACTTGTAGAATGATTCGTTTGAGAACTCCAGGTTTCCTCTTGCACCTCAAGATGGTCACAGTGCTCCATCTGGGCGTTTTCAAGCTCATCCTGAAGCCTCAGAGATCCACACCAGGGCTGTTTCTCTCTCTTTTTAGTGCAGTATTCAGGAACTTTTTGACAGTCAATGCCAACAGACTCGATTTGGGTGTAAAGTGGGGGACAACTCCCTTGTTAAAGGACAGACTTGCAGAGCTGTTTTACTGTGGCTGAATAGTGATCAGCTGCAGAAGACAGGGGAGTGCAAAATGACCTAAGAGAAGCCCACAGAAGGCCAAGAGAAGCCCCAGAAGGCCAGGCAGGATGTATTCTTCGGGAAGACATTCTTTCATTCCCTTCCCTGCTACTGCTATGGCTCATGCATCTCCCAGTTTCTTTCCAGCATCCTTCTCCTGCCAACTCTAAACAGAGTGTTCTGAGTCACTGTGTTCCTCTCTTGCTCTAATTGTTGGAGAAAATTCCCTCTAGGGAATCTTTCCAAAGCTTTTTGCAATGAAAGGTATCACCGCTGAGGTAAATACAACCCTTTTGTGCTAAATATGGCATGAACCAAAAATCAAAGGCAAACGATTCTTTTGGAAACTTAACCCTCCCAGGGGATACAAGAGAAAGAGAGATAGAAAAGAAACAGCTGAGCCCACACTGGACATAATGATGGATGGAGGTCTTAGAGCCTTTTCCACACTCCTGACCTTTTGGAAACATGTAAGAAAAGGATACTTGTTGAGCAGGACTCGAGCCTATGAGGACGGTCACAAGAATGGAGAACTTCTACAGAGAACTTTTCACTACGTTCTGGAATAAAACCTTTAGTTTTATGTTCCACTTTGTACAGTAAATATGAACACTGATGCTAATTCAGTGATTTTCCACAATCTTTAACCATAACCTTTTTTTCTTTTTTTACAAGTAAAAGAAAAAAAAAATCAAAATTAAAAAAATCCTGCAGTTGTTCTTCAGACCTCCCCGAGGTTTGAAGGTAATCAAGTTTTCCCAGAAACCTATGACCATAAGCAGAGAATTACTGAATGGCTGGAACATGAGGCTTCCTGATGAAAAATATCTTCCCCCGGGTGTTATGAATGACCCCATGAGTAAAAGCCATCACCACATTCACGCTGAGACCCTTCAAAGTACAACTCTGGTGCAGCAGAGTAGAGGCAGATTAAAGCCTCACCCAGAATAATTTAGTGCAGCTCTTCCTACAGTGCATTATGTCGAGTATTTTCCCTTTGAGTGATTGAAGAGGCAGGCATGGAACTTTTTGGTGGAGACCACTGGAATCTCTCTGAAATGGTGGAATCTTCTGCTCCAGTGAACATTGTGTGTCATTCTTGTTGATGCAGGAGTAAATTAAAACCACCTGTGACTAGATTAACTAACTCCTGGTCAAAGTGTGTCCCAAAAATCACATTAACCTGAAAACTCTGTTTGTCTTTTGGATAATTTATTCCTGATGCTGTGAGCCAAAAATCTCCTAATTCCAGGAGATACCTGCCTCGTGAGCACTGCAGAGCTCTGGGTTCCTGTTCACTGGTCATGACCAACAAGTACTCGGTGACTTCCCGACGAAACAAAGGTGACATGAACGTGGAATTAGTTTGTATAGTCTGTCCCTGCTGACTCAAACAGCTCTCTTGGCCTCAGTTATCTGAAATGGGCAGATTTTTATACAAGATTGGCTTGACAATCGTTAAGATGATTCAAATAGCACAAAGTTTTGACTTGAGGATCTGTCCAAGTCCATCACACCATGTGACTGCTGCCAAATCTAAGTAAATATAACATTGAAGAGGTAATCCTGAGCTCAAAAAAGAGAAAAAAAAAAAAAGAAAACTGTCCTGAACTAGAAGCACCCTAAACAATATGAATGTTTGGAGTCCTCTGTGCACTAAGGAATCCATACTTTAGTCTGGATTCCCCCGGTTATATTTGGATTATTGACAGCAAAGAAAAGGAGAAAAGGACAAGTGACAGAGCGAGCAATTCTTATCTCTGCCAATGTTCATCTCTCCGTGACAATGAAATTATTAATTTCTTTGCTGTCCCGTATTCTTGTCTCCAAATTTCTTTTCTAGGGCTCAGCAAAGTAAAGACTGGTGTTTTCCATGATACATACAGCATTTTTAATGTAAACAGCTATCAATACGAATTTTCAAAAGTTTTTTTATTTTAATTACTGTGGCAGAGGTGATAACAAATACCGATACCACACATATTCCAGCATGAGCTCTCTCAGATGAAAGTAGAATGATTCACTGGATGATCAATTCTGTAATGATTTCAATGGGCTATTCGTTGTTTATTCAGTATTTTGAAACATTCTGAGCAAGGCTCCTGTGTTTTGGAAACAAAAGCCAACATTTCTGTGGGGTGAAGTCGTGGGGAGTTGCAGTTGACGTAGAAAAGGCCCTGGTTCTGCGCAAGCTCTGCTCACCAATAACAAAAACACCTCCGTTATCAACACTGTTGCCAGCACATATCCAAAACATAACCCCATCCTTGCCACTGTGAAGAAAAATATCTCGGTATGTGGTGTCCAGAAAAAGGAGGAAACAGTCATTTTAGGAATTGCTATAGAAGAGGTTTGACATATTTAGGTAGGTCAGGTTCAGTGTTTCCCTGCCAGACATATTCTCCATTTACAGCTACGGGAAAAGAAACTCAGAGGGATCACTACCACAAATAGCAACAAATTCCTGAAATATATCCTATCATTTCTATGCCAAGACTTATTTACAAGTTTAAAGGACAGTTTTGCCAGTACATCTGATATAAAGGTTATAAAGTCATTTAGACAGATTTACCCCTCTTTTACAATATGAGTTTTGCACCAACACTTCCAGCCCTTTGTTTGCAATCCTCAGATTTTTTCCAAGCTTTCCCTAAAAGAAAAAAAAAAAAATTGGATAAAAAGTACGGGTAAAGTCTTTGCTCCTCTGCCTTTATTTCCCCCAGAACCTTGCTGTGTGCTGTGAGGAAAAAGAGTATTTCAAATACCACACACTTTAACTAAGCAGTTCCACTTCCTTGGAGCATCTGCCACAAGCACCTTTGGGACCCCCTCACATCAACATTCCCTATGAGGACAATCCCGGGTTACAGGATAAGACAGAGAACTGATAACGCCGCAAAATTTGTCTTGCAAGAGTGAACTTGTTACACATCAAAACTTCTCTGGGAGCTGCTGTTTGGGACTGGGTTAGTAGGGGATTACAGGTTATTATATATGGGGTCATTCACTCCTGTTACCCAGGTAGGACCCAGAATTTACCAGAAACAGGTGAAATCACTACGAACTGATTTATCCCAGCTGAGGTTCTCTCACCAGGATGGCTGCACACACGAGCAATTGCTGTGATTACACATCCAGTGCTCCCTCTCTTTAGGACACGTCTTAATCCAATTTTCACTCCTTTTTTATTCCTGGGGCTGTTTTTTAAACACAAGTTATGAGACTGCTCCCATGTTTTTGCTTTAGTATAGCAGAATTTAATCTAATTGAACTATTTGTGAAGCATGGGAGAAAAAGCCTTTCTAAACCTTCAGAGATTTAAATGAACAGAAGACTCTGGAAATACAAAAAGTCACTGAATGGGATTTTGTCCTATCCCCACAATTGCTCCAAACCTCACTGAAGGTCATTAGAAATCTTCCAATACATTGAGATTAACCTTTAAGAATATATCCTGAACGAGACAGAAGGAAAAAAAAAAAAAGAAAAATCAAAACATGTATCTGTTTTTATAGGGCCATCAATGAAAAATATCACAGATTTTTCCCGCAGAGCTCTGATTCACAAAGTGTATTGCTTAGTAAACTCCTACTCCATTCAAGGCAGGTAGGCCCTTATAAAAACTGAACAAAAATTTCCATTGTAACTTTCAATTTTTAGTTATTAGTAACTTCCTCAGTGTTTGCTCCCGATTCAGACTCAGTACAGACTTGATTTTTCTTCGTTGCTTTCTCATTCCTTTGTGTTCACTTGTTTGCTTCCTTTAAGCCTGGGCAAAGTCAAACCTTTTCCTTTCTTTCGTCCGCCCTTGTAGAGCACAGAAAACAAACTCAAATCACGTTCATTGCGTTCTCTGGGCAACTGAAAGTCTAACAGAGGAAGGTGCTGAAAGCTGAAGGTTCTGGTGTAGGAATAGGCCTGGTGAAACACATCCCTTGATGTTGAATTGATTAAACCAGGGGATTTTGATATTTTCATGCTGTTTGCAATCACTGAGGGTTTGGGGGGGGGTGTTATTTGCAGAGCAACCTGAGCCCTAATTCAGGGAAATACCCCCCCAGTCCCTGGAAGTGTCCAAGGCCAGGTTGGACAGGGCTTGGAGCAACCTGGAATAGCAGAAGGTGTCCCTGCCCATGGCAGGGAGTGGAACTGGATGGTCTTTAGGGTCCCTTCCAAGCCAAACCATTCTATGATTTTACAAAAAGAGTTTGGTGCACAAAAGGAAATTCATTAAATACCAAAAGCTTATGGGGAGCAGCTCTCCCAGGCTTTCTGTGAGGGGTTTCACGTTGTAGGTGAAATAATATTTACATCTCACTGCTTCCTGTAAATTCATGGATTTCATGGCATCCACCCTGCAAGGTGGGCATGGGTCCCATCCCTTGCTCCATGCAGCACCCCGTGGTGGTCACTGGGACAGTGGACAGTCTCAGGGAAAGCAATCCAGAAAGGAACCACATCCATGGGACCTGAGAGGTGCAGGGGATTCCTGTTTTTTTTCAGGAGGAGAAAATGGGAGTTTAGCAATTGCCAGTTGCCTCCCTGCCAACTGGGAATGACTGTGCTCCCACAAAGGATTTGTTGTGGGTGTCCCTGAACTTTGAAAAGCTGAGGCAAGCTGCATCCAGCTCATTCCAGAGCTTGACAAAGGATAAGTTCAAACCTAACCAGTGATAAAACAGCTGCATTAGCATTTCAATGTGCTTCAGTTCCTGTCAATTGTTGCTCCGTGAAGATCCAGCTCCCCACCTCTCCCACCTGCACAAGGTTTTCCAAGCTTCATGATTTAAGAAGCTTTGATGACCGAAACACTTTTACTTGAATTTTAGGCACAGGGAGAACTGTATTTGCTGACCACTGACCTTGTGAGTCTTTCAGTGTGTGGGCTGCAGGATTTAGCATCCATCCCATCCGTCTCAGCTCCTCTAATCCTCCCAGAGTGCACTCTCCTCATCTGTACCCAGCTGTGGGCAGGAGGCACTGCTGCAGAATGGGAAATACACCCTGGGCTGACTCCAGACCACAACATCTACTTTCTGAGGAAGTTGATTTGTCCTGTTTGAATATTCCATAAAGAGGATAAACCTTGAATACCAGTGCTCGCTCTCAGCCTTAGCAATGCCTGGCAATTCCCTGGGACAGGGAAAGGATCAGGCCTGGATCACATCCCTGCCCAAGGACGCCTGGAGATGGGCATCCAGCTGTGAACACACAAGTGCAGAGGTGAAACCCTTTAAAATGCCCCAATCTATTTTTGTAAAGATCCTGGGAAGTGTTTAGGGGTTGAAAAGCACCTTCCAGCTCGTCCTCAAATGTCACCAACGAAGCGTGGGTTGAAGTGGCAGGAGCAGGAGCTACATTCCCTTTAAAGGCACAAATCCAGCTGCTCTCCAGACACTGGAGTGAAGCAGTAACCCTTGTGTGATTAAAGTCTACGTTGTATTTGACTAAATCATAATTTCCAGGAGTGTTCCTTATCTTGCTTTTATAAACATCACGGGGCGGCAAACACAGCACATGCTCTGGCAAGTTGTTTAATATCCTCAGGTACAATTACTGAGGGGAGCGGCAAGTCTTTGGGTCTGTTCCTTTTGGTTCTTCTCACAGCCATTTGTTCCTGCTGTGTATGTCCCAACTTCTGTAAGAAAAGATCTCGGCATCCAACATCTTCTACCTCTGAAGACAGACAACCACCATCCATGGAAGTGTCCAAGGACAGGCGGGATGGGGCTCGGAGCAACCTGGTCTAGTGAAAGGTGTCCCTGCCCATGGCAGAGGGGTTGGAACTGGATGAGCTTAAAGCTCCCTTCCAACCAAACCATTCTATGATTCTATGATCATCCTTTGATTCTCTGACCATCAGAAATACGTGTGTTATGTTGGAGGGGCAGAACAATCCACTTGTAATAACATCCTTTATCCTCTTCCTATTAAATTACACTTTCCATCCCATTTCTGAAGCGTTACTCTGCAGGAGAAATGGTGTTTCAAGAATTGCAAGATCAAAGAATAACCTCTAAGTTCTTCCTTTTGGGTAGGTGCCTCCTTCTGTTTTAGCCCACATCATTTCTATACTACCGTAAATGAAATTAAGATAAATCAGTGTGTGGCTTTTTTTCCAGAGTCCTCAGCCAGACCTTGCATGGAGTTAAAGTGCTGCTTTCAGTTTTGTCCATGGACACAAGGATCATACCATAGAATGGTTTGGCTTGGAGGGGTCCCTAAGGATTGTTCAGTACCAGCCTTCAGGGAGTGGCACTTCAATTCCCAGTCCCAGCCCCAAACATATCGAGGAAAATTTTACCCAAAGCTGTTGCTACTGTAAAAAAAGGTGATGAAAGGTTGAAACAAACAAGGGACTGAAGTGAAAGTTATTGCTTTCATATAATATTAAAGGAGATTCAGAATTTAAGGCACATCATATTAAATCCGGAGTGTTTATTAATTCATGATAAAAGAAACCTCACAGCTATCACTGAAAATGCTGATAAACTGTAATAATGCATTTTTTAATGTTTTTAAGAACTTAATGAGATTGAAGGTCCTACCCCAGAAGCACTTTGCTGTGTCTTCAGATCTAGATATCCACATGCCTCGAGACAGGTTGAGACAGGCATTGGAGATGTCTACAATCCTCTCATTGCCAGTGGGTGTCCATGATGGGATTGCTTAAATATATACACAAAGTTTGATTCTGGAGATAATTTTACCTTCCCAAAAGGCTGCAGATCTCCTGTAGGTCCTGTGTGATCTTGCCATCCCCAAATATCCTTCTTAAACATCCATGGAGAAATAGTTCTGAGCATATATAAATGAGCAACTAATTTATCTCCAGTGTCCACTGGCACTTTAGAAGACAAAGTAGCTCCTTCCTATAGAAGAATCCAAATCTACCACTAGGTGACATTTATCTCACAGGGGACACGAGGCTCTTCAGGCTCAGGTTTAATAACATGTAGAGTGGGCAGGGGCTGAGGGCCAGTTGAAAAAGGGGATGTCCAGGTCAATACCTGCCTGAAATCTTCCTCCTCTGCATTTTGTCAGACCCAAAGTCAAGTCAGAGTGGTAACTTTGGCATGAGTGAGTCCACAGGTCTTGAATCACCACCCAAGTCATCCGGAAACCCTCCCTTTCATGCTCTGGAAGTGACCCAAGTTCCTTTGGTAGCACTCCTCCATCCTTTGTGGCCACTCGGTGACCTTGCTACCAGGTTCTGAACGTGGCTCCAAAGCAGAAATGCCTCCAGCTGTTCAGGAGTCTCTGCCCTCCTCTGTCCAGGTGTTTTTGATGCGGAAGCTACAACCAATCTTACTGCCCCTGTCTCAGAAGAGAACCCGTACACCTGGAGATTATTTTGAAAGCTGCTGAAAAAAAGATTGATCAGAGCTACAGGACTTTGGACTGACTTGAACACAGAGTGTTGCAGTTTTTACTCAGTTGATTCTGCTGCAGGAATTTGCATTTGAGAACCATAATTTCTGAAGTTCTCTAAATTATATCCTATAGAATTCACTGGGGCCTCCCACATTTCTCATACCCCAGTGGGGATCAGTCTGTACCAGTCCTACCAAATTAATTTAATGTTTTACTCCCGTGAGGATACTCTTCAGATCTGTTGTCAGGGGTTAGGACCCACAAACCACTGTGTTGAGGAGTAAACAAAATAAAGAAATTATCCCTGTGTTTTCTTAACTTTAGAGGTATTACCTATAGGATTCCACAGCCACACAGAGCATACTTTCTTTCAGACCCATTTGAAGACCTACCTGCCCATAAACCCCGCACTAGGAAATAACTGATCTATTTGCGTGCCAGAACTGGAGTTGTGTGATTAAAGAACTCTTTCCTATTTGGAAATAAAAAAACTTGTTCTATTAGAATAAAAAACTTGTTCTCATTTTCAAACCATCCAAAAACTTGAAAAATATCTTAAACTGAAAAAAAAAAAAAGTTTCATTTGAACCGAAAGCATAATATTCCTTTTTTTTTTTTTTAGTCTTTCATGGCTTTATGAAATTACATTATATTGAAAAATAAAAGCCATTTTGCCCTGAAAAATATTTCCTCTATATTGCCCATCTGATGCTCCCACTGTATCCCTAATAGAAATTAATTCACCTGTGACATCCAAATGTAGGACTGTTTATTTTATCTTTGGGAAAATGACCTGAAAAAGAAGGATCTACTTTCCCTGGCAGTATTCATACCCACTCATCTGCATTATTCCTGTTTGCTCTACCAAATTCTACTGCTCTAATTTTGTTTGGAATTTTGTTGGGGCTGCTATTGAAACAATCTACAGGCATGTGCCCTATAAACTGCATCCCTACATGTCTTACATCATTGCAAAAATTCAGAGCAATTAAAAGTATGGAATTGAAATTATGGCAATAATTGCACAGAATGATGGTCCATTCAGAGCGAAATTTGAAGTAGTCTGGAAAACAGATGAGAAACAACAAGTGAGAGAAGTTCTTTGTGAAGGAAGAGAAAGATCCGTGTTGTGAAGTACTGAGGGGATTTTTGCTTTAATCACCTATTAATGAAAATCAAAACAAAATTGTCTGTTCACATCTCACAATGTTTTTGTAATGAAAGAGAACTCAAGCTGTAAACACTATTTATATACTTTATAGTCTCTTATTCTTTACACGACCACATGTAATTCTCACCTCTGCATAACTGTGTATTGTTTATTCTTTGGTAATTCTTGTATGCTGAGAAAAAAAAAAAAAGCTGTGGTGGGTCCATATCTTACTTTTTTATGTTCTTTTTATTTCTCTAACAACTTCTACCCATTCTGCATGTGTTGTTCTTACCTTTTAGGTGCCTCCATTTAAATGTCATGTACCACCAGCATGTCCTGCCCTTTCAAAAAATCATTAATTCTCTGCTGATCATAGAATTTTCTTTTTAAAATATTTTTTAGTATCAAGAGTTGTAACTTTTGAAGCATTTAGAATCACAGAATGCTGTGGCTTGGAAGGGACCCTTAAGATCATTTAGTTCCAATAACTGTAAGCAAACATTCATTTCAAATCAAATAATGACTTTTTGCTGTTGTTGTTGTTTTCTTGTTAGAAAATATCCCAGAGCACATTTGAAGAACTTCAGAAGTGTGAAGCTTTTGTGAAGATGGAGCTTTGCCAGGCTTGACACTTTACTTAGAACCATTTCCTTTTTGGCAAAATCATGTTGCTTTTAAACCAAACCGACTGTATTGGATAATTTTTACATGGTTCCAATTAAAATTGTTTTTGGTTTATTGATGCTAAGGAGAAAGCAGTGGTTGGGCTACACACACCCGTTGGATCATCCCAGCCTCTCATGGACAAAGAATGTTCATGGCAAGTTCTACCAACTAATAAGGTCTCCTTCTCGAAATAAACATGGGCCAGGTTTGAATTAGGCGACCGAAACTGAGACCTGGGCAGCAAACAGGCTCTTGCAGGAAAATTCAGGTGTGTATTTGATGCCCTGAAAGACCTGGTGTTAAAGCCACTCCTTCAGACTTCCTGTGGAATTTGGAACAAGTCATGGAGATCCTCTGGCCAAGAACAGGCATCTCAAAAATGAGGAATGTCTCCAAAACTTTCACATAATCAAGGGGTGCACGAGCACCTTCATTAAAATTAAAACTGTCTTCATCAAAGATGATCCTCCTTTAGATAACAAGCAGGTTTTTTTTTTTATTATCAAAATAAGTAGGATATACATCAGCTGGAAGTGGCTTTACTCATTGGGATTTTGTTAAATTTTAAGCCTAAACTAAGCCCTACTAGTCCCTTCCTCAGGTTGCTACTATGCAAAGTGGTTAACCATGGAATAGGTTTCCCAAGAAGGAGCACAATATAGTTCCTGGTAACAACAAATTCCCCATATGCCTGGTTTCACAGGTACGATAGTCCCTATTTTGCCATTTAGACTAGTACCAAATTTTCCCCCTAATGATTCAAAAAAGAGATTAGGGCAAAAAAAAACATTACAAATTAAGATTTATGGACTGAGAGCAACAAATCATCATTTTCTCTTCTGTGAGGAAAACCACGTTATACTTGTGCTTTTATTTTCTTTTTTGCATCCTGGAATTCTACCAAATTAGGGGCCATCAGCCCGAATAGCTGCTCTGCTCCCACCTCCTTCCCTGTTGGATCTGTCGGATGCAAAAGGGAGGAATTACGGGGGAATCTCTGAGGAGACTCATCTACGTCATAGAGCAACGAAATCTGAGACATTTACAACACAGTGAAAAGATCAGTGGAACAAATGTGGAACAAATAGTTGCTGATAGAGTTTTATGGAGGAAACAATCTCCCCGGTCCTGTATTTGTACTGACGGGTGACTTTGCCTTCCTACTGAAAGTAAAGCATTAGTAGGTGCAGTGAGTTCACTCCTGGCCCTGTGCCTTCATTAGTGTGCAGCTTTTTGTAAAGCCTTTTTTTTTTTAGACATTTCTATCAGTTTCCCGAAGAGGCGTCAAAATTAGCCTTAAAATTCCGGTTAAGAATTTAAATTGCTTCTAAGATTCATACATCTACTCATGGAGTGATGGAATAACGCAGTTTAGGATGGACCCCGGGCCTAACACTGCTCAAAGCAGGGTCAGCTTAGTTCAGCCTCCTCAGGGCCTTGTCCAGTTTGTTTTCAAAACTCTCCAGTGACAGAGACTTCACAGCTTCTGTTTCCCAGTTCTCTGACTATTTTCATAGTGAACACTTTTTTTCCCCAAAAGAATATTAATGGTTTTCTTTCCTCACAGCTTCCATGTGCTTCCCTTCATCTTGTCACTGAGGGCTTCCAAGTAAATTCTGCTTCAATCTTCTTCATTCTCATCATTTCCTGCAGTCAGCAGGATAAAATACACATCCCAAAAGAGAGTACGAGTCCTTAAAAGCACAAGTGGTTGTATCCCTAAAAACACAAGTGGTTGCCACTGAAAGAGCTCATTCTTCTAAATTTATTTATCTACCTCAATATTTCTTTGCTCTGCTGAAAAACCACAGCAAAAGAATATTTCATCTTATGACTAAAGAGACACTCAATTGTGCCAATTAAAAAAAACCAAAATTAGAAATAATCAGAAGTAAGACTCTGTGGTACTGATTTGAGTTTCCAGAGATAAAAAGGAGAGGGAAAATAGGAATTCTTTCATTTTGCCTTAGGAGCAAAGGCATGGGCTCTCTGTGGCATCTCAGATTTCAGCATCGACGCCCAACTTGCAGTGAGATTCTCACAAACCTGCCTTCTTCACAGCAACACAATTATTATTTCTAATTTCAAGGCTTTCTTAGGAAACCAGTGTTTGGATGGCTAATCATTCTCTTTCAAGTTACAGTTAATATTCCAGCGTTTCTCCACCTTTACTCCCTCTGACCAGAACGTTCTTCTTCATCCTGACATTTACCTCATGATGTTCAAAACTGCCAAACTATCTCCCACCTGCCTTGCTTTGCTACAATAAACAGCTCATTTTTTTTGCCTTTTTTTTTTTTTTTCAATTCTTAAGCATTTTTAAGCATTTCATTACAGCCAGGGGAGTGAAAAATTACTTGACTTGCCTTTTCTTTTGCGTTCTCCTTCATCCTTTCTACTGTAACCTGGGAGCCACGAAGATGAAAATCTGCTGAGCTTTATTCATTTTCAGCAGCTAAGAGATTTTTTTTAAAGCCATTCCCCAAATATTGAAAGAATGAAACATCAGCACAACCCCGGAATAGTTTTGTGGGCTGGCTGTGACTTTTTTAAAGAGCTACGAAAGGCAAACAACAAAACCGTGCCTTTTTTTTCTCACTTCCTACTCACATTAATAAAATATGATTTTTGCATTATTTGCATGAGTTAACTGAGGTTCTTTCTACTGGAATGTGCTGACTATTCAATTTCCGGGCCCTGATAGCAGTATAGACAGATAATCACATAACTTAGTCCAAAGTCAGCTGAAGTCTTTGAGGGGGAAAAAAAATAGGCAGTTCCGCCCAAATTGCAAACTTTTTAATTCCCTTGGTTTCCTTCCCATGAAAACAGGTCCTAGTTTCCAACACAGGTTGCATTTTTCCGATAAAAATCTTCACTTTAAAGATTGACCCACACGGGACTGTCCAACGAAGCCAATTTTGCTGGAACGCCAAAACAGTGTCGTGCTGATATTTGTTTTTAACAAGAGGCAGCCTGTACTTGTCACACCAGAAGTGAATAATTAATCCAAGTGCGACAAAATTCTAATTGTCAAAACCTTGTCCGGGTTTCAAAATCTGAATGTGCCTCTCACTCTCTCTCTCGTGCGCCTTCAGAACTCTGTAAATCTACAGATAAAAAAAAAAAAAATTATGTCATTTTGTCTGTTGTCTTGGAAATCTTTATTATAGTGAATTTAACTGCCTTTCTTTATGCATGTTATCTATATTGGTTTTTTATTATACACATTTTGGACATGTCCTTGCGTTCAATTTCCTTCTTGATATTGTTATTATTTTCTTTTTGTGTTAATTACTTTTTTCCTCCCATGTTTCCCACGACTGAATTGTTGCAGCTGTGGCAAATACCAAAAAAATTCTGTGCCTAAAGGTAAAAAGACTTTTTCAAATTAACAGACATTAAACAATAGCAAATGGTCCCTTGTAGTCCCCTGTAGCCAAGACAATAAAATAAGGAAATTGCTGTGTATAAATAAAGAAAAATATAATTAGGACTTAATCCAGCCTTCGGAAGAAGTGATAAAGAAGGGAAGGAAAGGACCAAGAAAATTCAAAGAGAAAAAAGGAATGAAATTATATGAGATCACGTTATCAAACCTTGAGTGGAAGTGACGTTCGAGACAGCTTGGAAAAGTGTATGTGGGGGAAAAAAAATATAAATAGAGAAACAGCAGATGAAATTCAAGAGGATACTGAGTCCATTCCTAATGGGTTTTGGATCTTCTGCATACGGAGTTGCACAGACATATTTTTTCAAACCTCTTATTGGCTCCACAGTGAAACCTTTCCTTAATGGTGAAACCTTTCATTAATGGTGAAACTGTTAGAGCAAGAGGAAAGGACTGTAAGACCAATGACACAAGTGTCTCCTGTTCATGAATTAAAAACTGAAATGGAGGTAAACCTGGCCCAAAACTAGACCTCCAGTAAACAGCATCAACCAAGAAACTGAAGATCTGGTTTATGGGTGTTTTTTTAGTACTTTATTTTAAGTAGCAATGGATAGAATTTTATGGACCTGTTGCAATAAACAACTAGAATTTAATGCAAATAACACTTTTGGGCACCCAGGACTTTTGTTTCTTTGTTTGTTGCAGTTTAATCATGTCTTACTCGAGGTGCTTTTCATTTACGCAGAGATTCACAGGATTTAGCAAACAATAATTCTGTATTCATTTTTAAAAGAGGAAGAAACACCCAGAATTGATCAGGCGGTTGGACCAGATGATCATTAGGTCCCTTTCAACTGAAACATCCTATTCTATATATTATTTTAGAAGTGAGAGCAGATGTCCTTACTAACGAAGTAGCATCACTTTTTAAAAAAAAAAGAATTAAAAAAACCTATGAGCTATTGTGAAACCTCCCTTTTTCTATTTTATGAAATTACGATCTTTCATCACATCTTTTTTTTTTTTTCGCCATTACATTCAACCAACATCGTTCATTTTTCCCTCATCTCTTGTGGTGTAGGCACACTAGAGCTCCACAAATACAGTGCAAACCATGCAACAGGATCTGGGATAATTCTTGCTCCTAGTGAGCTCAAAGGCAAAAATCGTTTCTCTCTTTTCCATTTCTCTCTCTTCCTTCTCCTCATTACCTCTGGTCTAAGTCTTCTTGCTCAGAAACTTTCTCCCACTGAGATTTGAGAGGTTCTCTGGGGTTTTTTTTTAATTATTTCTTTTCCTTCAGAGTTGGATCAACATCCTCCTTGTGCAATAAGATGCTCAGTTTGCTGAGGAAAATAAGCAGCAACCCCAGAGAAAGGTTCTCTGCAGCAAAGTCTGAGGGTTTCTGGCATAGATTAACAACTAATACAAGTTAAGTTTAGAGTGGTTGCTCTTCCTGTGTCTGTTAAACTGCTGCCTCCATCCACAGTTTGTATAAACTGGTCTCAGCTCTTTCTGGTGCGTGCAGGTTCTGACATCTCACTTGTGGTTTGAGCAAAATCACATTGATGCTCATGTTTTGTTGAAACTTAAAATTAGAAGTGTGCTCTCACTGCATTTTTTCACAGAATCACAGAATCAACCAGGTTGGAAAAGCTCTCTGAGGTCATCAAGTCCAAGCCTTGCTCCAACCCTGCGGTGGTTCCCAGCCCATGGCACTGATGCCACATCCAATCTGTCCTTAAACACCTCCAGGGACTGGGACTCCACCCTTCCCTAGGCAGCCCATTCCAAGGGCTGATCCCTCTCTCTGGAAAGAATTTCTTCCTGATATCCAACCCAAACCTGCCCTGGCACAGCTGGAGGCCGAGCCCTCTTGTCCTACTGCTGGTTCCTGGGAGCAGAGACCAACCCCCCCGGCTCCCCTCTCCTGTCAGGGGGTTGTGCAGAGCGATGAGGTCTCCCCTGAGCCTCCTCCTCTCCAGGCTCAGCCCCCCCAGCTCCCTCAGCCTCTCCTCCCAGCACTGGTGCTCCAGTCCCTTCCCAGCCTGGCTGCTCTTCCCTGGCCCTGCTCCAGCCCCTCCATGGCCTTGCTGAGCTGAGGGCCCAGAGCTGGACACGGCACTCCAGGGGTGGCCTCCCCAGCGCTGAGTCCAGGGGCACAATCCCTGCCCTGCTCCTGCTGCCACACTGCTCCTGAGCCAGGCCAGGAGCCATCGGCCCTCTTGGCCCCCTGGGCACACTCTGGCTCCTGTTCAGCTCCCTGTCCATCCCAACTCCCGGCTCCCTTCCTGCCTGGTTGCTGTCCAGCCACTCTGTCCCCAGCCTGTAGAACTGCAGGGGGTTGCTGTTTCTAGTGTAAAAATAGAGAAAACATGAAATACTTTTAGACAGGAGAGGTTTTTTCCAGGTTTGGCCTGTACAGATGCATTTCTGTGCAGTATTCTTGGCAAATATTAAATCTGCTTTAGATTTCACACTTCATGGGATCTAGATAACATCTCTGCACACAAAACCCTCACACACACTTCATTACTTCAAACTGCAGATCTCCACAAGTGTGGGGTTTAGGTATGTTTTGGATTTCCACAGGATCCATCTGCCCCAGTCACTGCAATTTTTTGCTTCAATGCAAACCCCATAATCAAGTGCCAGCAGTGTAATGAGTAACCAGAGAAGCCCAGAATGTCCTGGGCTGGAAGGAGCTTTAAAAATCCCCAAATTCCAACTCCCTGCCATGGGCAGGGACACTTTCCACTAGGCCAGGTTGCTCCAAGCCCCGTCCAACCTGGCCTTGGACATTTCCAGGGATGGGACAGCCACAGTTTCTCTGGGCAACCTGTGCCAAGGCCTCCCCACCCTCCCAGGGAAGAATTTCTTCCTAAAATCCAACCTAAATCTACCTTCTCTCAGTTTATCATCCAGCAGCTGAAGTGCATTAACAGTGTGAGTGACCCCCAGGTGTTGACCAGAGTGACTTAAGCCAGTGGCTGGAATATTTCCAGGGGTTGCTCCACTTCCGCCAGAGGTCTCTGGGGAACATGTAAACTGATCCAAATGAACAAAAAATCCCTCGTGCTGGAGCAGATGAGGCATCCTGGGCTGATGATGCTTCGTGGGACCGTTGTTCCTCACCAACTGTACGGAGAAAGCAGCTGAAAGTGGTAATATTTTGACTTGAATGCACTCAGCTGATGGATGGAATTGAGCTGCTGACACATCCTTCCCCTGTGACCAAAAACACAGGACTTACCTGACTTCACCCACGCATATCTTACAAGCTTTAGTAACTCTGTTGTAAATGGACATGGAGACAGAGCGGCAACCGAGGCCGTGGGAGACAAACGAGACGGGAGCAGAGCAGGGAAAACATCCATTCCACGTGCCGAGCCCAGGGATTGTGAGGGTATCTCCTTAAAGATTTCCTTACCAAGATTTCAGGGAGTTCACATCTGGGCATTACAACACTGGAAAAGTGACTCCCTTCACCCCAGAAAGGTGTTTGGAAAGTCCAGCAGAGTTGGGTTTGAGACTTATCATGATTCATGTCCTGTTGTGTGGGAGCGTCATGTTGTCCTGAGGGTCTCTTTTTACCACCAGGTACCATTTCACCATCTTGGAAGGAAAAGAGAATCAGAGATGACTCATTTTTCATAATGAATTGATTTTAAAAGATTGATTTTTTTTTTTTCAGTATAATAAAACTTTGGAGTTCTGTGTTATTGTACAATATGCTCACATATTACAGCAAATATAATCTGCCTTCTAAAAGCATTTTCTGGCATCTTTGATTACTTGCTGTAACTTGAACCACCAGGAAGATGAACTTGTTCCATCTTCCTGGTTTCACAAGGGAAAATAAGTGAAAGAAAGTATTTCTTGATATAAATCCTACAAGATTAGGGTATCTCTAAATGTGTTTCCAAGGCAGCAGTAACAGAAATAATTTGAAGAAATTGCTGGAAGGTTTCAATTTTTATTTTTTTCAATCACTCAACAAAACTGACTAATACTAAAAACAGGTTGAGAACAGTTCAGTGTAACAATGGATTGATTTTGCATTTAAGCCTTTTAAAATGACCAACCCTCCCATTCATGTGGCCTGTTTATATTTCATTCCACAGACGAATGACCTTTATTGTTGTAAATTAATTACCTCGTTCTTCTACTCATTTCTTCTTTCTGTTCATTCACTGCTTAATAATTTGAATTAAATGCAGTTTGCAAGAGTTCTGATGCCTCTTAAATGATGCCTTTTGGGTAAATCTGTAGCTGCTGTGATGTCAGAGAAGTACCTGCTGTTAATTACATTGCATCGTGGACACTGTTGAAAAAAGCATAAAAATAATTATTAGAAAGGATAAAGATTACATGTGAGCCAGCTGGAGGACAGGAAATAATAACCAGATTACTCCTACCTGATTCCTTCCAGAGCAGATATTTGAATGGTCACTCGTAGTTGGTTTACACGTTTAAAAAAAAAAAAAAATGGTTATTCAGACATTTTGGAACGTTTAAGACTTCTGAAGCAACTTATCCCAAACATGTCAGGAATGATGTGGAAGGATTGGCATGAAAAGTTCCACACCCTTCAGCTTTGTTGTGAAGAAGCTGAGAGAGAATGGCTGCGGTGCAGAATGTTTATCTAAGGATCAAATGATATTTTTGTGGAGTCCATAATTTGTGTGCCTTCACTGAGCAAGAATCATTTGCCAGCCAGCGAGCAGCTATTTTCAGCTTTGCTCAGGGAATTGTGATTTATTTCTCCACAGCCTGGTCTCAAAAACCATGATTTATCTGGAATTAGGCTGGTACTAAATGGTTCTTTTTCCTTCAATACCTGATTTTCTGGACTCTGCCAAGACAAGTTCATAAAAGTGAATAAGAAAAAAAGTGCAAGTTTTGGGGATGTGGGGTTGTACACACTTTGTATTCTTGATCCTACCTGGACAGGGCTGTGCTAATCAGGAAAAATATTTCCAGCACCTCTTCCAGGCGTTCAGAACCTGAGATATTAATGCTCCTTCCTGTCTGGGGCCACCAGGTATCTGTAGGAATCCAAAGCTAAGAAAGCTGTCTGTCCTTGGCTGGCATTTGCTCTATTATTTCTTTGGAAATACAATCAAAGACATAAGTGAATAAATAATTCAGGCCTTTTAGTCTTTTTTTATCTGCATGCCAGGAATATTTTTATGTTTTTCCAGGTCTGTTCTAAGGCAGAATTTTAGAGGCATTTTTTGAATTCTCAGCTCAGGTCTTAAATGCACCAGATCCTTATAAGATGAACCTGGAAAGGTAAAAGTAAGATAAGGACCTGTTTCATTGTGAATTTAATGAAGTAGCTGCCACAGCTCAGGTTATTCCACTATCAAGGAATAGAGGGGGAAAAGGAAAAATATTCCTTGGTGGAGACTCAGCTCCAGATTCAGGTACCTACATTTAGGCAACAAATGCAGATATCTACTTGTAAGTGAGGCATTTACATCCTCATGGCTGTAATTAAAAACCCAGTCAATATAATTAATTAATGGAGGTCACAGCATGATCCAGTTCACAAACAAGTTGAGACTTTAAGATGAGCTCGATAACTTTTCAGGATCTATTGATGCTGCTGACCTTCTGTATTGACCTTTTATCATACAGTCCCCTGGTATCTATATAATTTTCTACGCTCAACTCATATCAATAAAACCAGAAATTAAAAACATAAAAGAAGCAATTAAATTGTCTATAATGCAAATTTTAATTGGGTCATTTGTAGTGCCATCGGGTTTCTGAAGCATCCAGTCATACCACAGGACCTGCAGCCTTTTCAGACTGGCAGCTGGATCCAACTGGGAAGCTCAGGGACGTCTAGAATGGATTGGATGTCTGTATAGGCCAACTGAATCAAGTCAGAGATGATTCAAAGTCTGGCTGTCTCTATTGCTCCTCCTCCTCTCCCTTTCTGATGCCTGTAACAGGGCAGAGCTTCACTAATTCTTGCTGCCAGGAAGAGGGGATTTGGTCCGAGGGTTCAGCTGGGAGAGCCAGGCCCTGGTTCCCAGTGCCTCTGCATGTGAACAGAGCAGGGGCTGGCAGGTTCTCCTGCTGAGTCAGAATCCAGAGGCTCAAACCCAACTTTTAATATCCTGAGAGAAGATATCTGAGGAGTGCAGGAGAGATATATTCAGTTTTACCTTGGCTGATGCTAGTCACTGAGCATTTGTACCGTGGCATTAAGGCAGAGGCTTCAAGGGTAATGGAAGTAATCATGGAATCATAGGATCATGGAATGGTTTGAGTTGGGAAGGAGCTTAAAGACCATCTTGTTCCACCCCCCTGCCATGGGCAGGGACACCTTCCACTAGCCCAGGTTGCTCCAAACCCCGTCCAGCCTGGCCTTGAACACTTCCAGGGATGGGGCAGCCACAGCTTCTCTGGGTGAACCATCCAAATCAAGGGCTTTCCACAACCAAAATTAAACTGCCATTTCCCAGTTAAGACATATTTGTTCATTTTTTTAAGAAACACTGCAGCACCACGATGCAGAAACACTTCTGCTGCTATGATTTCACTCCTGCAAGATTCACAGAAGGACACCAGAAGGGAAAAAACAAAACAAAACAAAACAAAATAAAAAAAAACAAACCAACAACAACAACAACAAAAAAAAACACACAAAAAAACCCACACACACAAAAAACCAAACCAAACCAAAACAAAACAAAACAAAAAAAAAAGGAGGGTGTGAGAAAAAAAAGCCTTTCAGCTTCTGGACAAGAAACACACTTACTATTCAGTGGGTGCTTCATGCCCAGAATCTCTTCCTCGGGAAGTTTACAAATGCTCCCTGCTCTGCAGAAATGACCTTTACACGCCATCAGAAAAGAGACACCGCAAAGAATACACGACACCAAATCCACCTCCCAAAAACAAATGCCACCTCATCACGGAAATGTCAGCAGACAAATCCTTTAGCAGGAATTCTGATGGGCAAAGTCCAGCCCTTCAAGAGTTCAAGCCATGGACATTTATTTCTGAAAGACTCCAACTATTTCTTTTGCCTTGTTTGGATTTTTCCAGGAGGCTAAATGATTGACAAGCCCTAATTAGCATCTGATGGAAGCTTTGAAAATAACAAGCTCCACGGGAAAGACAAAGTTTAACAGGTTATACTGAAGGGTAAATTAAATAATCTAAAATGGCTGGATACCTTTATTCTTGTCTTCTATATATTGCAAATTTATTTTTCTAGTGGTCATCTTAGAGTAGGACTCTGTCTTTAAATTATGGAATATGCCAAGCATGGAGTAGATTTTACTTCAGAATAAATGTGACTTCTGTAAAAATCAGCTCCAAAAGTTTTTATTTTCTACAGTGGCTTTTTCTCCCCTTACTATAAGGAATCAGAATGTTTCAACATAATCTTAGCACATTACTCTGAAAAGAGGAAAGAACGGAGAAGGATAATTTTTATGACTCCTCGGTGCTGATATCAAATGTTCTCATTCTTTGCACACACATTTCATTCTTCTCTCATGGACACTAATTACTGCACATTCTGTAACAAGTTGAAAGGCAGATTGTGTCCCTGGAGTCCTGCTGACCCATATTATCATTTCTCCTTTTTCAGGAGAGCCGCAACAATTTAAATCAGCTGAAAATCAAGTCCCATAAATTAGTGGCTGCAGCAAGATGTCAGATGTGTCACCATTCCTTCATCTTTAATTAACTTTCTCTGTTACAGCATTAATGTGGAATCATCAGAATAAAGAAGGAACAAGGCACTTTCTTCTTTAAATCCTTCTAAGAGATTTCTGTAAGTGCTGCTAAAATGACCACATGAATCTATGTAATCCAGAGAAGAAACTATTCCACATGCGGAATGACAATCGTTTAAATCAGAGCTAACTGAACAAAACAAAGCCGTGGACTCTGAAAAAGGAAAACCCAACCTAAAGTTGAAATTTCAAAGGAGTGGGGAAGATTAGCTCTGCCTTTCATGATCTTATTATTGGCTTCAACATCATAAAAGAAAATCTCAAGGCAAAAAAAAAAAATCGACTTTCTTAGCACACACGCTCCATTCAGTCATTTCTTGGTACTTTCATGTTGTCCCACTTCTCAGCTTGAGAATGATCCACCCTGTTGGTAATTTTTTCCTAATTACCGTGAAGAGTCAAGATGATATTTCTGGTACAAGAACAAATGGCTTTAAACTGGTCACTGATATATTTAGGCTACACTTAGCTAAGTGTTTTTAACCACAGAGCAGCTTCCAGGCCAACCTTTTAGCAGGGTGAAGATACCCACCTGGCAAGTTAATTTTAAGATAGAGTTTGATTAACTGATAAATTGTTTAAGTAGCAGAAGATCAGAAATGGAATGAAATTCCCTCAGTGATCAGTGGAGAGAAATACATCTTACATAGGATGGTGAGAACTGCTCTCCATAGGTGACCATTTCTCCTCTCTCATTCCCATGAAGGAGAGAAGGTTTCCTTCAGCTAGAAATTAAAATTGTGGATAGCTACAAGCGTGCATGACAGCACTGGCAACCCAACAGATCTTCCACCCTTTAACATTTGCCCAACGTCCCCATGGGCACAGAGTCCTGGGCGGCACATCCACCTGTCCCTTTTGCTCTCAGGTACTTGGTCCATCATGACTCCGGAGTATTTTTAGGGATTTTGCACAAGACTGCTTTGATGTCAGTTCCTTTGTTCCCATTTCCAACCATCCTTTTCAGGCTCTAGAGATACAAACGAACAAAATCAGAGGAAAACAAAAACAAAACCCCCAAACAACAACAACAACAACAAAACACAAAAAACCCCACACCAAAAATTAATTACTAAAAAAAATATCCAGAAACCCAGCAAGTATACAACAATATCTTAAAGCATCTTGAAGATCAGCCCAATTCCTCTGGAGACCTACAGCCATTTCTCCGAGGCTGGGCAGCCTTTCTTTAGCTGTATTTAACTGTAATTAATTGTTTAGTCTGATTACATTGAAGGTCACCTGACACCATCTCTCCTTATTACAGAATATTCAGTAGTGAGTAGGACAATTAAGAAAAAAAGACCAAATAGCAGCAGTGTCCATAAGAAAAAAATCTATTAAAACCTGCTTGCTAGGCATCCTACATCCCCGACAAAAGAGATGAAAGCAGAATCAAAATGTTTTGTACACTTTAACTGAAGTTTCTAATCCTTTCACCCAAGGTAATGAAGGAGTGGCCACATCCCAGGTGCCAAGTAAGGATATTTCCCTACAGGCTCAGTCCTCTACTCATTCCTCCTTTGGCAGAGTTAACTGGATTGTCAATCAGTTTGGTCATGACAAATAAAGCAGGAAAACTTAGACAGGACTGGAGTCCTGACTCCAAGTGCTGAAATTATGCAGGAAAACAGTCAAGATGTCCCCAAGCCAAGAAGCCAACATGAAAATGGACTTGGAAAAGATCCATGGGGCTATGAAAGCTGAAAATTCAGCTGGAGTAAAATCAAGGTTTGAAAGTTGGTTATTTTTTATGGTTGGTCGGGGCTTAAATATCCCTCAGGCTGGCCTGCCATGCTTCTTTGGGATGTAGTTGCAGGTTTCTGTTGTGTATCTGAGAAAGCACAGAGGGAAAACACATGGTCTGTCTCTCTAAAGTAAGAAGGACACAGGTGAGGAGTGATGGTTTGGGTTGTTTCTACACCACAGTCCAAAGGCATGATCACAGCTCCTTCAAACATTTAAGGAGTTTACTCCAGCACCAGCTCTCTCATGACTGTCATGGTTTAGCCCATCCCCCAGTATTGGGGTAGAAAATGGTTAATTTCAGGTGAAATTCTGGCCAATCAAAGACTTTTGTGACATCTCTACGAATGACACATTTGACAACCTGGAAAAGAAATGAGTGGCGCAGAAGAAATTAAGGAGTTCACATGGCGGCCTGGCTCAGCCCGGCTGGGCCTGAGGCGTGAGGCCCTCCTGGGGCCTGGCCTAGCCCGAGGAGGGCAGGGATGGCTTGAAGTCAAAACTCAATCACCTGGAAGCCACATGTAACAAACTGTAGAAGAATTACAGCCACAAAATGATAAAGAAGCCGGTGAAGTCTCAATTGAGGGGCCGAGCCCCCTCGCGACGTTGGGCCTTAGTCCGAGGGCTGAGCCCAACACTAAACCCCCAATACTGGGGGGCCCAGTGCAATTTTGGACGGGGTATGATGGCAGGATGGCCCCTTTCACTGCAAATGGGGGAGCGGTGGTGAATTGGAGTCACCAACCGAGGCCGAGAACCAAGACTGGGTGTTTGGCCAAAAGCAGAAGAATTCCAGAGAGTGAGAGAAGAAACTCCTTGGAGCAGCAGAGCAGAGCACCGGAGAGTGTTCTTGGGCATGGACTGAGCCAAAAAAATCCAGAACCCCCGTGACCCAGGAGGGGTGGTGACTCTTAGGAAACCCCCCAAAACTCCTCGTGGAAGGAACCTCCATGGAGCCCTATGCTCCATGGTGACAACATGGTGATACGAGTATTCCCTCGAAGCCCATGGAAAACCCTCAGTAGCCATAGACAAGCAGCTGGAAGTGGGAGGCAACTCCCCTGTGTTCCCACGGAGAGAGATTTTTGAGCTGCGGTGATTTGGAACTGTTACCTTAAAGACTTTTTCTTCTCCTTCTTCCTCTGGATTGTTTTTGAAGAAAAGAAGGAGGGGTGGTATTTGTAAATATATATAAGTTTGTTATTATAAGAAAAGCTAGTTAGAATCGTTGTGTATATAAATATTCCCTTAGTTCTTATCGTGTAGCAATAAATTTTAATATTAATCCCCATGTCAAGAAATCTGTTTTGTCTATGTGAACTTTTCTTAGCTATTTGCAAAATTTACGGGTTGATAAAAACCATGCAGAAATCACAGGGCTAAACTGTTGACAATGACTCGAGGTGAATAGTTTTCACTAAAACACGTAAAACACTTTCAAAAGTCCTGAATAATCCAGATCTCAGACCCTGCACTGACACCTCTGACACGTATTTTGATGCTGCCTTGGAAAGACTTGCTTGCAATTGCACTGCCAGCCCAGCTTGTCCTGTTTGCCAAAAGAATTGAGCATTTAAAACTTTTAAAGCCCAGAAAACCGAACAGAACGACCCCTGTGGCTCCACACAAAAACTATTCCAAGAGTGAAAAGTTTACTGGACACCAAGGCTTAAAATTTCCCCCATTCCCATATTCTTCCCACATCTTCCCACTCCTGACGTGTGTTCAGAATTCCTCCACTTTGAT
The DNA here is from genome assembly GCA_013399855.1 of Oxyruncus cristatus. Taxonomy (NCBI): domain Eukaryota; kingdom Metazoa; phylum Chordata; class Aves; order Passeriformes; family Cotingidae; genus Oxyruncus; species Oxyruncus cristatus. Next base: position 79,183 of record VXAY01003151.1, read on the forward strand.
CAGGGGGCACACAAGTCTCGCAGAAAGTCAAAAGGATTTTCATCCTTCAGTGACTAAGTAGCTTTTGAAAATACAGTATGTGTACTCCTCGGGGGCTGGGATCCCTTTGGAATAAAACAGGACAATTAAACCTCTCTCACCATAATTGCAGAAAGATGAGTAACGGACAAGCGTGGATTTGTCAAGCGGAAATCATCTTAAGCAAGTCTAATTTCCTTGTGCACTTTGCGAGAAAGAAAGAAAAACAAATTAATGAGATACACTGTGGCACTGGTAGGGTTTTTAACACTTGCAAGTTTCATGAGAAATTGAGGAAAAGCTGGCTTTGGTGAATGTCTGCGGATGATTCCACTCCATTCTCAAGGAATTAGCAGGAGTGTGATGTCAAAATGCAAAAGTAGATGGGGCTTGGAGCAACTTTGGATAGTGGAAGGTGTCCCCTGCAGGAATTTGGAACTCGATGATATTTAAATTCCCTCCAACCAAACCATTCTGTGATTCTGTGAAAGTGGAGATCACTTGAGTTGTAAGCCCAGAAATGAGGAACCATGAAAACAAAGCCTTGATAATCCATGGTTTAAGAAATTATCATCCTACTTCCATGTGCCTATTTGATGAGTTAAAATAGAGCTTGATTTTAATAGTAGCGATATAACTCCTGCTTTCTTTGATAAATTCGGTGCTTTCAGCTTTTCCATAGTTTGCCAATTGTCTGGGTTCCTTTTCCACTAAGTACATTTGGAACACAACATCATCGCATCAATATGATTTAGGTAACTTGATTTCAAACTCTCCTTTTCAAATGCCCGAATATGAACTGGCCAGCATGGATCCCTTCAACAACAGTGGAGACAAATCAACATCTCCAGAGAGGAATTCTGAACTGGTCAGTACGGGTTCCCTTAGCAATGCTGGAGACAAATCAACACCTCCAGAGGGGAATTCTGTGCATTATAGCAATAAAATGGTCACCAAATAAAGCAATTTATGGAGGCAACTTCTTCTATTTTCTCCCTGTTTTCTATAAAGACAACCTTCCTGAGCTTAGAACAGCTTAGAGCTGCGTACTTAACATGTAGACATCTAAAATAATGAGAGATGAATCACCACTTGAATTGTCCAAATCCCAGTTATTCTGATGTTTTGAAGTGTGAGACTGTGCCCAAGTTATAAATATTCCATAATCACCCAGAAATGGTGTTTTAAATGTTACATCTCACAGGGACAATTCCTCCTCAAAAGAAATTTGGTCCTTTTTTTTTCCTTTTCGTCAAGTAGGAGGTTCTCACGTACTGAAGGAGGCAACAGAGACAGTCCATTTGAATGATGGTCTTAATGTTCCATCATTATAAGCCACCACCTTCTCCAAGGTACAAGTTATGATGCTTTCCACACCTATTTAGTCCTCCTGATGTTCTCCTCTTTATTTATAGAGCTGTTTAACACAGCCTGTGTTTCTAATTTTGTCTTTTATTTTGCCTCATAAATACTATTTCCTCCCTAGAGAGCCACAAGCCTTTTTCTCTTCCTCCGGCACGTTGAGTAATGTGATAGTTACTCTGCTTAGTCATCTGTCAGATGTCAGCCTGATTTTGGGGGAGAATGGAAGAATGGAATGGAAGGATGTTTTAGGGAAAAGTCTAAAGATGTTTACAGTCCAATTGTAGAGGGAAATGATAAATGGGTGGTGGTTAAAATATTGCCAAAATCTACCCTCAGTGTCACTAAGATTTAGACGGGAAAATATTTGTGTTCAGTCCTTATTTTAGAGAAATTTTTGGAAAAAAAAGTCCCTATTTTAGCAAAAATAAATAGGAGCTGAGACCTATAGGCTGGAGAAGGATCCTTTCCTAGTTATGTCCAACCAAACACTGACCTTTGCAAGGTACTTCAAAGATTCTGAAGATTTGCCAGAGACTTCCAGAGACTTCAAATTAAAGCAGATCAGATTTTTCTCCTTTTCTAACAGCTCCCAACTCAACTAAATTTCCCAGTAATCCAGGAAAGGTTTCTGTGTAGCTTTGTTTTATATTCTCTAGAAAAATTATTAAGGAAGGAGTTCAAAATTTAGTCAAGTACCAAGAGCAGTGTTGCCCATCTTTTCCAGTTAAACCGTATATTTAGACCCTGAAACCTCTTTCTGAAATGGCACATTGGGTAGTGTCCAACTTCTTCACTGTAATTAAACTGGGAATTACAAGTGCTCGGTTTTACCTTGTGTTCTACATTCCCGTGTTCCCACATTTTGATTGACGCACCAGAACAGGAAAAAATGGGTCGGCTAAACCTGATTCAGAGCCAACAAAACCAGATGAGGTGAAGAAACTCTCTACCAAGGTTTTTGCAATATAAATACGCGTGTTTAAGAGCAGGGGAGGAACTTCGTCATTATTTAGAGGACCTGGCTGTGCAGGTTGTTCAGAGCAGTTTAACTTCCTCCTCAAGAATCCCACAGTGTGGAAATGAGGAATTGTGGTATGTGGACGAAATATAGTGATCTGTATTTTTTATAGATGTATTTTTATATTTTTTATAAATTTGTGATTTGAATTATTTGCCTTCATTCAAGGGAGAGAAACAAACCCTTTCAGAGGGTCATTCCCAAAGTAGCCATCAAAGTATCTCAAACAATCATAGCCCAGATAACCTTTATTCTCTCCACTAATTATTAAAAGGCTCTGCACTGTGACTGACTCGGTTGGAGACAGATAAAGTCCAGTGAAATTATTGTCACTTGGTAGAACTTATTTTTCTATTCCATTCTCAGGAGAACAAATGAGCCATTCTCTCATTCTCCAAGACAACCTAAGATATGGATATGAGTCGCTCGTGAACTGTGGATTTATAGGAACTCAACAAGCAATAGCATCTTGCAAGCCCACTGACTAAGTAATATCCAAGGGGCAGCAGGAGAATTCAGCCTGGGAACACACCTGGAGTTAAATCTGGTCTGCAGCACATCAGACTAATCTGAAGAAATTTTAGAAATGACCATTTGGTGAACTCCCACAGCTCTAAGTGGAAGTGCCTTAGGATACAGCCTAGAAAGCCTGAAGCCATATCTGCACTGCTGGATGAATTCACCACAGGGAGATTTTGCTGCTCCCAGCCCAGAGGAAAACTGTAGCTCACGTCCATCCTGTTTAAGTTTAACCATCCATTAAGTTTAACCATCTCTAAATCACAGTGCTGCATCCACCTGGCAGCGTTTGATCCCCAGCTTCTCTGGGCTCTGGAGTGTGCAGCTGTGGCCCTAGGAAGTAATTACCACTTTAAAAAGCGTTTGGATAATTGTCCAACTAAAAGTGTCTGATATAATGTGAAGGTTTGCGTCCCAGCCCACAAGGGAAATGCTTTTATAGCATGAATCTAAGGAAATTAAATGCACATCTAGAAGTCAGACAGGGGGTATTTGATCACTGTAATTACCACAGTGATGCCTGTTGGTAACCAGGAATAGATCTTAATCTATTATCTTTTCACTGTGACTTCGTGCCAATGAAATCACCAAGGTGAAATAACAAGAGCAAGAAGGTCTCCCACAGTGGGAACAGCTGAAAAGTCTGTTCCTTTGGTTTTTCATAGCAAAAAGGATGCTGATATGTGTCTTTTCAGTGCAGGTAGAAACACAGCAATCTCCTTTAGAAAGCTAATAATTCTTACATGCAGCACATGAAAAAAAGAGTCTTGTTTACTGTGAGGGTGGGGAGGCCCTGGCACAGGTTGCTCAGAGAAGATGTGGCTGCCCCATCCCTGAAAGTGTTCAAGGCCAGGTTGGATGGGGCTTGGAGCAACCTGGGCTAGTGGAAGGTGTCCCTGCCCATGGCAGGGGGGTGGAACAAGATGGTCTTTCAGGTTCCTTCCAAACCAAACCATTCAGTGATTCTATGAATCAATGGTCATAATTTCCATTTCCCTATGAAATAGTCCCATGTGTATTAATCACTTGGGTTTATGGGCAAGAATTCCTCACATATGTTTTTCAGGGAAGAACATTTTCTGACAGCCAGGACTGGGTTCACAGAAGCAGTTGAATTGAAAACCAAAACCCTAAAATAAAAAGAACCCTGTCTCCTGTGATCAGTGACAGGACCCCAGGGAACAGCGTGAAGTTGAGTCAGGGGAGGTTTAGGCTGGATCTCAGGAGAAGGTTCTTCCCCCAGAGGGTGGTTGGCACTAAACATCTCCCCAGGGCAGTGGGCACAGCACCAAGGCTGCCAGAGCTCCAGAAGGGTTTGGACAACGCTCTCAGGCACATGGTATGAATTTTGGGGCTGCCCCGTGCAGGGCCAGGAGTTGAACTTGATGATCCTTGTGGGTCACTTTCAGCTCAGGACATTCTACAATTCCATGATTTGCACAAACAGGAGCCGAACTGTGAGATTTGTGCAGTGGAACAGTTTTGCAAAAAGGTGTCTTGTAAAATTATGTCTTGTACCAGTGACTTAACCACCGTTTCTATCTGGCCAAGACACGAAATGTTAAAAATTAAAAGGTGGAAACACCATAAACACCATTGCTTGTCAGGGTTTGACACAGCACTTTTTATTCTTGGCTTCCTGCTCAGCTGCAAAGTGTTGCCTTCCTAACATGGTTCAATGGCTCCAAATAAACAACCAGCAGTTCAGCTCCAGCAGGGACTGGATGTTGAGTAATGTTTGCAAACAGTGAATGCTGAAGGGCACAACCATGGCTGAACTTCAAAAGTCAGCTTGATCTTTGTCATTGATTTCATATTTGTTTTGGAGCAGGGACTCGACCAAATACTAACGACGATTGAAGTTCAAGGATGGTAAGTTGAACTCACAGATGTGTGTGCCAGAGACCAAATATAAAACATCGTTGTGTGCAGACTCTCAGGAATTCCCTTTTTCAAGGCAATTGCTTGCTTCCTGTAGGTGTTTACCGATCCCACAGTTATGGCTTAACATTAATTCCCAGGAAGTTATGCAACAGGAATCTTTTTGGAAACTGTGTGACAGCTGGTTGAATAGTTAGATGTCTTTCATTTGGTGCTCACATAGTTATCATTGGCTCAAACCAGCAGTCAAAAGTTTTCCCTTTTGCAATAGTCATAAAAATACCAACTTGCACAATAATTTTACCTCAGGGAATACATAAAACAAGCCAATGGAGCTGAAGATTGGGCTGATCCCAAAACTCCACTTACTCCAGAGGCACTACAGCACTAAATCAGCTGTATTTGACATTCACCAAGGCGGTTGTGCCCACAGGCATGAGCGTTGTGCCCTTTGGCGTATTAATCAGTAATGAAATTACTCATAATCTGGCCACGAGCCAGGGATGGTGCTGGGCAAAAGAATTCTGAGGGTTTCCCAGCAGAGCAAACCCTTCCCAGGGCTCCTCATCTCAGCAGCGGCAGTTCCCCAGTGCCACGCTGGTCCTGGACAGCGCCTGGTCCCACCATCCCAGTGTGGGATGCCAGGGGTGGTGTCAACCAGCAGATGTCACTGGTGGAGCACTGGGAAATGTGACACCCACCCCGGGGGACCTGCTTATCTTAAGGCACACACAGTCAGAAAGACCTGGAGTTCCAGGATTTTTCCTCTTTTTTTTTAATTTTTTTTTTTATTTTTTTTTTCTTTTGCTATTTTTATTTATTGCCTTGTCAGCAGCGCGTTGCACCTGGGAGAGTGAATTTTCAGAATTATCCTTTGTCTGGAACATGAGGCAGCGATTTCCTTCTCTGGAACACTTCTGTGGCTGTTCTGGGGGAAGAGCAGGTTCAGCCTTTTCTGTTCATTTTACCTTCTGCTTATTGTGAAAGCACAGGTCACGTTTATGAAATGTGTTCTGGTGTTAAGGTGAATTATTATGAAATATGTGAGTGGTGCTCAGTGCAGGCTCTTCTCCACTTCTACCTCAATGCCAAGAGGAAAATCTCCAGCAGAAAGTTCCACGTGTTGAAGGATTTCTCTCCCTCACAGTCTGAGAAGACACCAGCAACACCACAACTCAGCAACAGGGAGCTCAGGATGGGCCCTTGTGTGACCTTTAGTTTGAGCTTTCATTGAGGTGTTACTGAAATAAAGCAGGATGAGACTTTACCCTCGATTAATTCATCTGAATCCAAAGAGCCACAACTGCCTCCAAACTATGGTCTCGGGGCTCAGAGGTTTGCTATTTTGGTGCTGAAGGGCTGTGCAAACCCAGGAGCCAAAGGTTTGTTTCCACCTCGTAATTTAAAAAAAAAAAGAAAAAAAAATATATGTAACAATTAATACAAAATAAAAGAGTACCAAAAAAAGAAGCAACAGCAACATGGGATTGATCTGCCCAGATATAAATATGGATTGTCTCCTAAGCTGCCTTTCAGGTAGAGGAAATCTAATCAGGATATTCAGAGGAGTACAGGACATTACAGGTCCTAAACTAAGTGCCTAAACAGACTGAGTGAATTGGGCCATGGAGGGTGGAGGCTCTTTTTGAATCCAGTTTCTGAGCTCTCCATCTCAGAGACATCTGCACAGAAAGTCTGTAAACTCAGGGGTCTCCCACCCAGAGAAGCACAAAGAAAAGGCTGGGTCTAAACATAAAGTGTGTGGAAGAAACATAAGTTCCTCCAAAAACGAGCCCCAAAGTGTCTGCACTGAAATTCTGGTCCAAGCTATTAATTAATACCTGTGACTCAGGTGAGCACGGTCTGTTCCCATGCACAGCACTAATTCTGTGACTCTAATCCAAAGCTGAGATCGACACAAATCCTCCCAGGAAACACTTTAATTTCATTTATTGCTGTTTAATATTCAGATGAGGTATTTCCTTTCGCTGTGGCTTTGGAGATCTAGGCCAGCAGTTTAACTGCAATTTTCATTTGCATTCATCTTTAACTTCCGAGCGTTGAGGGGGGAAAAGGTTTGGAGAGTGAAACAAAACCATTTTCATTTTGGCCTGAGCACCTCATGGCATGCACTTTTTACCAGATTTTTTCTTCTATTTAGTAAGAAACTCAGGTCTAAGTCATTTGTTTCCTTAAAACTTTGCAAGTTATTTCTCTACAACTACAAGAAACCATCTGATTCATCAGTGCTGCTCCTTAGATCAAAATAATTGCTTGGAGGTGGAGGGAAGAAACACACACTGACTCATCAAGGCAGAGGTTTCAGGGAACTATGAGCCAGGATTTTTTTTTTCCTCATTTATACTAATAAAGGACTTTTTAAAGCATCTTGCACGTAACAGGACACAGAAACAATTATGGGATGGATCTGATGTCTGCATCCTGAGGAACACTCACAAGAACATTGCTTCCAAAATAACAACCCAGGCTCTTTTTTTCCTTCCAACTCTGGCAGGACACGACCTGTTCCTAAAAACTCCTCCACAGCTTATTCCCCTGATGCAGGTAACAAATGTAACAGCCATGTAACAGCCTGGAACACAGGAGGGGAAATGTGGCTTTTCCTCTGGCTGGAAGTAAAATAATTGCAAAACCTGCTACATGTCATTAATCACAATACATGGGAAAATTTAATTACGCTTTACTAGCTGGTCTGGAAACCTCCAAGGAGAGATCCTGAAAGTGATGCTGCATTAAGGGCTGTAACATGATACAGGACAAGTACCTGGATACTGAACCACAGGATTTTTAAGCGGGATTTTACTGCTCTTATTTTAGGTCCTGTCCAAGGGTGGTTCACAAACCAATGAACTATAAAGTGGCAACACCCCAATGGAGAGAGAAAAATGAAGCTCTCACTTAAAGACACCACTGAACAACACAAAGATAGTTTATTTAGTGTCACAAAATCATAGAACTGTAGAATAGTTTGGGTTGGAAGGGATGTTTAAAGGTCATCTAGTCCAACCCCTCTGCCGTGAGCAGGGACATCTTCAACTGGATCAGCTTGCTCGGAGCCTAATCCAACATGACCTTCAGTGTTTCCAGGGATGGGGCATCCAAATCCTCCCTGGGCAACATGTTCCAGGGTTTCACTACCTTCATAGTAAAAAAAAAACTCCCTCATACCTTGTCTAAATCGACCCTCCTTCAGTTTAAAACCACGACCCTTTGTCCACGCCCTTGTCCAAAGTCCCTCTCCAGCTCTCTTGGAGCCCCTTTGGGCACTGGAAGGGGCTCTGGGGTCTCCCCGGAGCCTTCTCTTCTCCAGGCTGAACAACCCCAGGTCTCTCAGCCTTTCCTCATAGGAGAAGTGTTTCACCCTTCCCATTCTTTTCTCCCTTTCTCCATTTTTGAGGGATCACAGTTGCTTTGGAGTTAATACAGTGTTAGTGTGGATAAGGGTGAGTAAAGGTCTTCTGCCTGGATTTGAGCAACCCCAAACTTTGAATACAGTGAGAGGAGGAGAAGGAAGTTTAGATTTTTCATCTGAGGCTCCACAGCTTGCAAATATAATGCTTCCAATTAGGACTTTGGATGCCACGACTCCATAATTTTTTAGCATTTGAATCAGGCTCTCCAGTTTACCATTCAGACAAATCGCATAAATAAAATATACAGTGGAATCATTTGCTTTCTTATTACAGCTGCAAACAGACTAATAGGCAAATAAATGAGTGCAATCAAACTGAATGTTCTCTTAGTTATTTCATGGGAGGTAAAACTCATCTGCAAACAAAATCAGACGTGTTTTGTGAGTTTGAGATACACAAGTATTTTGGAAGGATAAACAGAGTAATGAAACCTGGCTGGTACGAAACTCATTTTAATTCAGAAAAGGAAGAAGAACTGTTTATCTCAATAAAACAGACAGTAACTCAAGGTGTTGGGAATTTCACTGGGGTGAGTGACGTAGGATCATGGTCCTTTGGGGAATGATTTCTTCCGTATTCTTCAGACCACTGTCTGAAGCCTGGGCCATAAATGAGCTCCAACAGGAAGCAAACTCTTCACAAATGTTCAGGGAAGACTCCAACTATATATTACATATTCTATTATAGAATACAGTTACATTCTGTAACTTAATTTTGTACTCACTGGATTTTAGTCAGAGAAAGAGAAAAGGAAATTCTGAAAAGACAGCGCAGCCCACAGCACTTAGAAAGTGAAAAAGAAGATGAAAATATGATATACTGAGGGACAACTGAGACAACTGGAAATGTTTTCTGTATATCCACACATACTCAACTCGAAAATCAGGCCACATTCAGACTGGCAGAGCCCTGTGAGTATTTCATCCCTCAAAATTACAAGGGGGAAATGGTTGGGATTTTTTTTTTCAGACAGAAAACAGGCTGAGGCTTAAAGGACATGTTCTGCAGGCCACTGATTACTGCTTGGAGGATGATGCCTTTGTTAGTGGGATTAGTTCCAGCATTACTTCTTGACCTGGTCCTGTGTCTCCTCTCTGTAGGCTCTGTATTTTCTGATGCCAGGATGTGCTCCATGGATTAAAAATCTGAAAACCTCTTTTCCTTTGCTTTAAAAATAATACTTCCATAAACACTGAGCTACAACCATCGAACTTATTTCCTTTGCATCCTCTGAGTTTCAGTTGGATGGGTTTGTGCTGAAAGCAGGTGAAGGTTGTTTCATTTCTTTTTCTATTCATTGTCCATCTTGTATGCTCAGTGCTCAAGAAAGATAACTTTAACCTTCACTTTAAATGTGTCACATGCACTGCAGTCTGAAAGGAATGAACATGATTTATGATGCACTCACAGTGTTCATATTTACAATGCAAATGCCGAGGTGCTATTGTGAAACACTTCATTTTAGAAGTTCACAGCCCTAAGAAATGAAATTCTGCATGGTGACCTATAGGATACATCAGCAAATTAAAATGGGGCCGTGATCTGAATGGGGCATTACACCAGAGCACACCTGAACTCATGCACTCGGCATGGAAAAGTCTAAACTAAACTACGTGGTTTGTTCCATCGCTTCCCTCCTCATTGGAAAAATGAACCCAACAGAAAGCAAGCTGGGACACTGAAGCAGTGCTTCCTTACAAAAGGGCAGGAACAACTCCCACACATTTAAATCCTTAGGGTATGAAAAGGATTTCAAAGCACCCCTCTGAACCTCTTGCAGTAAAGGACAGCCACTACTCCAGACTGTGAGTAACCACTACAATACACACGAAGGTTGCTGCTTCAGACCCTCTGTTCTTCCAACAAGAATGAACTCTGCTGGTTGTCTACTCTTTATCTGTCATTTAGCCAAGGGCAAACTAATCTTCAGTATCTGGGAGTGCTGAAGGTCAGGGACAGCACATTGATTAAAGCAGAAAAGTTTCAGGGAAAAGTGTAAACTACTTTCAGGGTGGAGCTTGAACAGCTTATGAAAGGCCCTGTGTGTGATGACAGGAGACTGGATCATCCCCTGAATAGGTTTCCACCATCTATTTATCTCCTCTCTTATCTCCCTCTGCACAGAAACACGTTTATTCTTCCTACAGAGTGAGTAGTGAGTGCACAGGTTGTTGGGAGGACCCCAGTGGCTCTCAGTCAAGGCCAGAGCACCACCAGCCTTGTTCTTACCAACTTGATCAGTTCCTTTTCCACTTCCACTTGCCTCCTGTAACACCCCTGGGGACATTGCACATTTGCTGGAATGTTTTGTTCCCCGAAAGCTTGAATTTCCCTGCATTTCAGTGTGTGTAGAGGTCTGAGCCCATTACTCATACACAGAAGGCTCTCTTCCATTGTTTTTGGAAAGGCATCACCCTTGTTCCCATGTTCCTCTTTTATTCCCCACTCCGTGGAACTCCCAGGAGAGTTTTGTACCATCACAGTGAATCCACACCTTATATTGAGATACGAGGGGAAAAGAAAACCCCACAAATAAATATCTGTTTCAGCACATCTATCATTTACTTGTTCAGAAGACAATGCAAAGTGGGGGCAAATGCAGAACTCCATTGAACCTGGAGCCCACGTGTTCACTGCTTTATCTAACCAGGCTTTTGAATTATTTAATCAGCCAGCTGAATTTGCTTTATTGGCTACACCCCCTTTAACCATCAGTGCAGACAACACACAGGGGATTTTTGTGTGTCCTGGTGTAAACGTTGCTCTATATTTTAGAAAAAATTACGTTATGCAAGAGCAGCACTTTCTGGAAAGCAGTGGACTGGCTGGAAGGATAAATAGTGGCTGCCAAATTCTGCCTATTTTTAGGGTAGAGGAAATAGGGCATTACATCATATTGGTGACAAAGGCTTGACTTTATGCCAGGACTTTGAATTTTCACCCCATATTCCACCTCCCACACGACACACACCCCGGTGCACTAGGTCAGTAAAACCCCACCTTTATTTTATAGGTTACACTGCCAGAGGTCGGTGCCAACCAGGTAGGAATAAGATATACGGAACAGAATATAAAGAATAAGATAGAAATATTTCAGTTTGAATTTACCAGCACTGACCAAAAGTTATTTTATTAAGGGCATTTCCTAAATGCTTCTTAGACACTTAACGCGCTGTCATTCGAAAGACGAAATAAAATATTTTTTTAATTCTTTTTGTTTGCCGAAGTTTTTCATTAATTTCACACTTGGGATCTTTGGGGTTGTTAAATAACAAAATTAAAAATAACAATGAAATCATAACAATAAATATAAATAAATTAAAAATAAAAATAAAATTAGTAAAAATAATAAAAATGAAATAATAAAAATATAATAATAAGATAAAAATAATAAACATTAGATAATAAATAAATATCTTTCTGAATCTGAAACAAGTCTGAGTTTGGCATAGATGAACTGAAACTGTAGAAATATCTGTATTAACTGTACAAGTTAATCCCAACAGATGCTTCCCTGTGATGTTTTAAAAGATGACTTTACAAGGACTTCAGTAAGTAATGAAATTACCAGAAATGGCCTCATGACTGATATTTGAAGAGGGTTCAGAAAGCAGACTATGCCTGAATAAAGCTCCTCCCATCCCGTACTAATTACCCTTCAACCCATCAAATACAGAAACAGGATCATAACTAACTGGAAAAACAGATTTTTACTGGAATAAGAGGTTTGTGTTGGTTGTCAGTGAGCTGGGTCTTAGGTTTGCAAGATTTTCATATGAAGATAAGTTATTGTAATTCATTGAATCCCAACCACATATAAAAAAAGCTTTGCAAACAGTATTTTCTAAAGCATTTAGCAAACTAATGGTGAAAAGAATGCACTTTCTGAAGAAATTAATGAGCTTCTCATTATAACCTATTTAAATTGTTGTCATTGATTCAGCCTGTCACGTACAGAATAAAGCTTTAGGGGAAAAAAAAAAAAAAAAAAGAGTGGAAACTAATTTCCCAATAATGGTAATGCAAAGGAACAAATCTGCTGGTAGGTTTTAATCTAATCATTATCTCAGAGAGACAAGGAACTTGTGAGCTTGTGAGGATCCCCGTGCAATGGTCACCAGCAGAAAGGACTCGAGAGCAAGGGACAAGGTGTCTTGGTCAGGGAAAGTAAGAGGAAACAGGGAGAAAAGGTCAAGGTGAAAGTCAGGAATTAGGATGTGGACAAGTTTAGGACGGGGCATGTGGAATGTTGGTTAGTAGGAACCAAGGGCTACAACCACACAGGAAGGAGTGTGCAGAGAGATGCACTTTGCTGCCCAAACAGCCTCATCTGCCTGGCTCCAGGGATATCCCGGCTGGATTCACTGGATGCTCCTTCCCCAGCTCATCAAGCCCTTCAGGCTCAGCATCCTCAAACAGAACAACTCTCCTCAGATCACCCTTTGCAGAACTTGGTTGTCCAGGTGATGACGCTTAATGGAGATGGACAGAGTGGGAATCTTGGGTGGAAAATCCAGCTACATTCCCGGCTTTCCAGGAATGCTCTTCACCAGTGTCAGAGGGAGACAAAGCCTGCCTGGGAGCCATCTCTTATCAGGGAATAAGTGTCTGCTTTAAATGTAAACTGGCTTGCCTTGGGGGGTAATTTGACTCATAGAATAATTTGGGCTGAAAGGGCCCTCTGGACATAATTTGGGGAGTTGAATGGGTCGAGGGTTGTGTGGAAGGAGCAGAGTGGCAGCTCTGACCTCCCACTCCCCTCAGCATGTTCTGGGTCTTGTGGTTACATCAAAAATGGTCAGTGTGATTATACCCAATTTAGGTTAATGCCTCAGAACACAGGGGCCTCTCTCCACAGCATATTTGCATCTGGGTACTTTCCTTTTTTTTCCTAATTTCTATGTTTTCCACAGCATTTCATTTTCCATTCCATTTTCTGTCATTTCCTTCTCTGTCATTCTGTCATTTCCTTCTCTGTCATTCACACATTTTATGATGTTGTGCTCAGCAGTAAAATCTTGGGGAAAGGAGAAGGAAGAGGGATGTTGGTGTCTCAAGTGACTGTTGCAGAGGCCCTGCTCCCAGGAATCCACCTAAAGATGGGGGAAAAAAAGTCCTCTTTTTGCTCTACTTGTCTGTGCAGCTTTTGTTTTCCCAAGTCAATGATCCTTACCTTGATCCACGAGTCTGCTCACCTTCCTTCTGTTTTCCTTGCCATCCTGTAGGAGTTCCATGTAGAAACCCAAATTTACAGGTCTTAACTAACAAGCTCAAATCTGCACCACAATAGGATAGGGTTCAGTTGTCTAAATATAGTTGTCCAGTGCTTTCTGTGATCCCAAAATATCTGAGGTTCCTGCACCAGGCTCCCCAGTACGATGTGGAACTCACAGAAGACCCCTGCTCCAGTGGAATCTCAGCAAGGCATTAGATGATGGTTTAGGCAACCAAATCCCACCCCAGCCTTTTACAACTGCAATTTTAAAACGGAGTTCAGACCATCTTCAGGGATGTATCAGATTTGCTGACAGTTTTTACATGGGAAAACAAGATCCAAAAGAGCTGGGCACTAACAGCACTGGGAAATAAAATCAGAACCAGCCTTGTGTGACAGGGTGGGGATAATGGGGTTTGACATGAAATGTTCTCTGCAGTGAGAATAAACAAGAGCGTCCATAGTTCCTACCTTTTCTTCCTCCATTTCAAGCTGGGAGCTCTTGAAATAGAGAGAAGAAATAGGGAAACAAGGTAGTCAACATTGCTGAACCGTTTGGTGAACTTGTGGGGTTGATCTTTTAAAAAAAATCAGCTTTTAAAATTTCCCGGACTTCATTATAGAGAAGCCTGAAAAGAAATCTCTTGGTCATAAATAGATATAAATATATACCACTGAACAGCGAATCATCTAATGCCTGTAGCTCCTTCCGTATTTGGGACTTTATTAATCATGTCATATACCTGCCTACTGCCTTAGTAATCTCTTGTACCTGCTTTTTTGTTTGGTTTTGGTTTGTTTGTTGTTGTTGTTGTTTGGGGGTTTTTTGTTTGGTTGGTTTTTTGGGGTTTTTTTGGGGTTTTTTTCTTGTTTGTTTTTTTGGTTGGGTTTTGTGTGGGTTTTTGTTGTGTTGATTTTTCAGTTTTGTTTGTTTGTGTGTTTGGGGGTTTTTTTGTGTTGGTGGGTTTTTTAATTATTATTATTGGGGTTTTTTCTCTGATTGAAATCCCATGCTGGGCTGTTTAAGAAGAAACATCATTTTATTGCAACTCTTAATGACACTAGAAACGTTTGGGGATCAGGTATTAAGAGCAGAGACTGAGTTCAGAACAATAATTTGCTTCCTGCTACGGAAAAAAATAAAGGTCTCCACGAGTATTTATTTTTCCAGCTCTTACAATTCTCTGCAATGTCAAGAACGGGGTATTTTAAAAACATCTTTGTATTCTCCCTCCTGAGCACTGTCTGCATTCCAGATCCAAAAGCTCCTCCAGCCCCATCTCTGCTGTTCATGTCTGCACCCGAGAAGAGGTTTCCATCTCTCTGAAGGTTGTGATATTCAAAACTTCCTGGCTCACGTGGCCTCAGCTGTTTGTGAGACCCGGCGCTGATGCCATTTAGGAGCGTTGAGGTTGGAGAGGGAGAACGAGCTTTCCATAAAACCGTGACGCGCTTTGTGACGCCAAAGCAAACGTTTCCCCCTTTGTCAGCCTTTGCATTGCTACCTGTAAAAAAAACAGCAACGAGGGCCCTCCTCAGCAGCCACAACCCAGCTGAGCCTCGGAGCCTCCTGGGGATGTGTTTGTGGAGCAGGAAGAGAGGGGGAAAAAAACCAAAACAAAACAAAACAAAATATTGAGTGGAACCCACAGCAAAAATAAGCCGGTCCTGTTTAAAGCAGTAACTCTAATTTATGCTGTGGGTTATGTAGCAAAAAAAAAAAAAAAAAAAAAAATGACACTGTTAGGAAATGAAAACTCATTCCAGCAATATATAATGGGTTTTTCAGTAGATTAAGGAATTAGTGTTGAATAAGGCAGTTAAGCTTCATCTTCAGTGGGTCTTTATGAATGCTGCTGGTAAAGTGGCTGCTACATCGACTTATTTGCATAAAACCCTGTAAAAATTGTTAAAAAAATACAGGTTGCGCCTCTAACAAGTTTGCTGGCACACACAAAAAGAAGTTCTAGCCAACCCTGTAGCACAAATAATAGACTTAGGCCAGCAGAGGTTCAAGTCAAAGCCCACTCCACTCCTTCCACCTTCCTCAGAAGAACGTGGACCAAGCCCTGAATCCCTGGTTCTGCTGTTCAGTGTTATTCTTCAGCATTAGGTTTGGGATTGCCTTTTATAGGCTGTGATCTGAGTGAATTAGGCAGGATTTTTTGGAGAGCCAAAGGGTTTTTATAGACACACACACACACAAAAAAAAGAATTATAAATACACGTATAAAATACATACATCCATATGAACATGTATAGCCAGGTCTATGCAGATACATTTATATTTATATAAAGATCTATAGACTCCTAAGCTAGTGTGGTAAAGTACAGCATCTGTTTAATGTGAAATACCCCAAAATAGTGGGAGAATGACCTGCCTTTCTCACACATTCACCCAGGTCCAGACGTCCCGACCCCACGGTGGTTTGTGCCCAGCACCTCTCCAAGTTGTAATTCCACATTTTGAGCACATCCACAGTGAAAAATGACTGTCTGTGCATGGAACTTGGAGTTCCTGACTCTTGGATAAAAGTGTGAGTTTTGGGGGCTGTATCTGAAAGTTTATTTGGTTTTGGTGGGGGGTTTTCTTGTTTTATTTTTCAGTCCCTCTGCTTATTTGTCTTCCCACTGCAAACTCTAATGCAATTATGTCTTATTATTTTCCTATAGTACTGGGCTGTATTTTGTTGCTCTTTATTATGCAGAGAAAAAAAAAATGAGTCTGACTAAAAAGGTGCGCAGCTGAATTGAATGTTAACTGAGTCAAGAAGGAGAAGATTTTGAGATCAATCAAAAAATTAGGGGTCAGTTACTTTAGGTTTGCAGCTGGGCTCTAAGCCTGCCCCATAACCTCACCGGTAATTAATGCCACAGTTGCATTATGCAAGGAGACAAATGTGCCGTTATTAGTCATTAATATCACAGCTGACCTGAGCTCTAAAGGTTCACACGTGGCCTGAAGGGACGTCTAAGTGCTTTTTGTTAGCAGCTGGAAGGTTTATAGATATATATATGTGTCACTGTGTAGAGTCAAAACGTTGGGAAGACCCTTAAGGCACTCGGAGAAAGGGCAATACTATTTGAATCTCTGCCTCAGCATCTTGTGAAAATATGAAGCAAAGTCTCCATATTTTTGGAAGGAAGGCAATGGGCAATGCAAGATGTTCACTGTCCTATTCAAAAAATAAAAAAAAAAAAACAAAAGCAAGCAAACAGAACAAAACAAAAAAATGGTACCAAGCTCAGAGCAACCTGGTGTAGTGGAAGGTGTCTTTGCCCATGGCAGGGGGTTGGGAAAAGATGATCTTTAAGATTGCTTCCAACCCAAACCATTCCATGATATCCCTCATGGTTTCCTTTCCCTCCTAACTGCTCTTGGCCTAAAGAGATCCTGAGCTCTCCTACATGTTCCAAATACAACTTAAAAAGGGAATCCAAACAGGTCACCAGTGCTAACATCCAACATAACTCTCAGCAGTCGCATAAACCAGGAGACCAGCTCCCACAGCACCACTCCTTTTCTCCTGGAAGATTTCTGGACACCTGCAGAGCCCTCAACCAGACTGGTTGATTAATTAAGAGAGAAAATGGACACTTAGACACCACTGGAGTTCCAAGACCAGCTGGAACAGCAGGAGGAGCCCAATCTGACAGACTAGTTCAGAGCCAAACTGCTCTGTGGAGACCCCTGACTGGTACCTGGTAAGAAGCAGAAGTAATTACCTTCCCTCTGGCCACAGCAGGGGTGTCAGACCTGGTTTTGATGTAAAGCCCTGCTGTTCAGAGCACAGCCTGAGAGTTTCTAAGCCTGGAGCACCCACCTGATAAGAGACTGCTCTAACAACCAAAGCCCAGATGAGGGAGAAGAGCGAGGTGTAAATACACCGGGCAGATGGAAGGCTGCTGATGTGTTGTAAGGTTTTTCTTGAGAGGTCTTGAGGGTCTTGGACTTCCTTGGAAAAGGGGTTATTAATTATAGCCCCACGTGCTGATTCTGGCCTGGGGAGCACCACATAACCCAAAATTCATTATGAAAAGGACTGCAAAGCCCCTTCTGGTTTAATAAGCCAACCTTTGATGAGGTGGTGGTGCTTTTCTCACGGGTATTTCTCCTGGAAGTACTTCCATAACCTCAGCATTCAGAAAGCAAGAGATCAACCTGAGCAGTTATTTCCTCCAAAAAAAAAAAAAAAAAAAAAAAAAAAAAGATGAACTAAATCCCCCAACCCCT
>VXAY01003151.1:98237-183835 GCA_013399855.1 Oxyruncus cristatus
TAATGGCACTGTCCATGGTGCTGGTTCTGGCTCCACTCGGGATCCCTGCCGTCTTCTCTGCCGCTGCACTGACAAAAAGGTCTCCAGAACGTTTCTGATGATTCTTATTAACATCTCATTAACATTATTGCATTTTCTTTGGCAAGCACTCGGCTCTAAAGAGCTTTTTTTACATCAGCGTCCTGCCCATGCTCTGCGTCTGTGAGTGTGAGAGTCACTGGAACCTCACCAGAGAGGAACTTTCCTGATCTAACCGGAATGTCTGGAGAGTGATGGCTTTGCACCCTGTCAGTAGGGTACAGAGCAGAATTAATCCATTGCTAAACAGGATGTCTGGAGAGGTCAGAAAATACTGTCTTCAAAATAACTGTTTCTTTTGTTCCAGAACAAGCTGACTTGCAGTGGTGCAGACGTTTCAATAAAGGTACATGAAGACAATCTCACTCTATTCAAGATCATCCCACACTGAAACAACCCAAATTGCAATAATCTCTGTCCCTCAAAAGGGGATTCATCTTCTCCAGCACTCAAACTGTAAAGCAGATGCCTGTTCAGCTCTGCATTTCAGGCTCCTTCTGAAGTCAGTGAGGAGAGATGAGCATATTCAGAAGGTGATCTTAAAAGATCTGCCTAATATAGACGAGATTACAACAAAGGTTACCTCAATTATCTAAGCAATAAGAGCTTTGTTGGTACTGCTGCTGCTTCCCAAACATGTCTTTTGTGGATAACTCTGGATGACTTTGCCATCCACCCATGTGCCCGTGCAACCCACTCATGTGCCAGGCTTGGTCTTGGTTTGTGTTTTCATTTTAAATATTTATTTGCTCTCCAATGACCCTGAAGCAATTTCCCAGATATTGTGTTGCCAAAAGCAAATCCCCAAAATCACATTGCAACCAGGACCATGGCTTTTTTTTACCTCCTCTGCCTCTCGACAAAATAACATTTGCAGCTCTTACTATTTTATTGTCTCACTAACACACACCTGACCGTGATGGATTCTAGTAAATTCCCTTTAAAAGTAAACAGTTTAATTAAAGGCCTGCTGCATAGTCCTCCCCTAAGCCTCTAGGCTGTTAATAAACAGGAGAAAATCTTATTTCAATAAGATCTCCTCTAATTAAAATTCCTGTCTGCTTTTTCACTGGGCATCTTAAACATCAAGTGCCAAAGTGGGGCTCAGCAGGATTGTGTCTTCCTACAGACAGTAGAGCAGAGCCCTCTACAATCATATCAGAAGTTGGATAAATAGTAATATTCAATTTACTTTAAATATTGGACAGCATGGGAAGCTGATGTCTAAAACTACTCCCTCCCTTCCTTTCTTTCCCCCTTGACTTTGTCCGTATTTTTGGTCCATTCGTTTGATCTGATTATTTCAGGCACCTCAGTTTAGCTGCCTGAGTTCAAGCACTGGTTGTACCAGATCAGATCATTAGGACCAAAGGAGCAAAAAAGAACAAAACAACAAAATAGCCTAATAATTTACCCTGCTTTTTAAGAAATGAAATGCTGAACTTAATCAAAACCAGAATTAAAGACATTTCTGTGAATGCCACGAATTTCACTGATCTCACAGAGTTCTGATGAAAGTGGTCTCAGTTCTCTGAAACTTCTGTAGTACATCACGTTTTTCATGTGTTTTTTGGTTTGTTGGGGGTTTTTTTTAACTTATGCCTTTCTACAAGCACCGAATAGAAGACCTGAAGAAAGACATCCATCTCAGCTCCTGGTGGCAGCTCGTGGTCACCTTCGTCCAGCTGAGGATTAATTACCTTTCCAAGGCGATCAATTCTTATGCATGAATATATCCTGGTAAATATAGCACAGCTGGCAAGTAGCCAGAGTCAAAAATAGGAAGGGTAAGGTGAATATATTTCAGACCTTATAAAGATTGAAGCCTACAACAAAAATCAAAAATTCCTTGATTATAATTTAGTGATATTCCAGGTGGAGCTGTTTGTTTATTTACTTCATGAAGGGCTTTTAATTTTTACCTCAAAACTGCTGGTGGAGTGATGGAATTAGTGTAATTCAAGATGGCCAGAGTTACTTTTTTGTTTTATATAATAACAAATCCCTCTCCTCACACCCAAAAGAGCAAGTGACAAAAATATAGGGAATGTTGAAATAAAAAGAACAGTGAAATAGCAGAATAATGATAGAAATAGTAAATAGCGGTGACTAATAATAGAAATAGTGAAAAAAATTATAGTTGAAATAAAAAGAACAGTCTTTCTTCCCAATGGTCCTTGCTCACCACAAATTGTTTTGGACCAAACCATATTAAAACGTTCTGTTTCACCCAGCATTTATTAATTTTGTGTGTGTGTGTGTTTGTGTGTAATTTAAATTTACCTTTTAAAATGAAAACCAGAGCTATTAAATCAGCTACTACTACGCCAACAGTGATATAAACAGCCATTTTCAGACACCTCTCCCAGCTGAAGTTCATGGTTTTTTCCTGCTGTTTCAAGCTCTACGGTGTAACATGGTCACAGATTTGAAGCTGGGACATTGTTTGTGAGTGCCAAGGAGCTGCCTCTGGCTACAGGATACACGGATTCGTTTAAAGGCAAAGGATTCAGAATATTTTTTTTCCCCCTTTGATTTGATCTCTTTGAAATAGGAGCTACATATTCCGTGGCAAAGTCACTGAGGGCTTGCCCAGTAACGACTTTACAAGGCTTGTGTGTCGCAGCCGTCGGGAAAACAACCGCAATTGTTAGGTTATTTTAGGACATTCCATTAAATTTGAGGGTACAAATGAAAACACGTGAGTCAAACGAATTCAGCTGGCTAAGGAGAGGCAATATTTTCAATAGGTGTTCTGATAAAAATCTTTGGCTGTGCTCCTTTGGGAATTTACAAACATCTGTGTCATAATCTCCCATGATATCTCACATTTCACCCCTAATGAACCCGAGTTTGGCTGGAATTGAGCTTTTTTTTTTTTTTTCCCCCAGGCTATTTTTATGCAACTGTTTATTTCACTGGGTTTATTTATTGAACCAGCAGTTCAAACTGGGTCCCCGAGATCGTCTTGTATCTCAAAATGCTATTTCAGACCTTGTCAGTCCTGGCTTTTTTGACGTGGACCTGGTGATGTTCTTACGATTCCTTTTTAATTCCTGCATAATTTCCGTTCGCCGCTCATTAGCTGTGTGAGTGTTCCCACTGCAAATTACTCTGATAATTTTAGAGTGGGAATCTACTGTTTTCTATCCTTTGGAGTTCAATTAATTGCGTTGGCTTGGCTCTAGATTCGCCGTAATTTCTGAAAATGATTCCCCATCGTATGTGGGTTTCACAACTGGCTCACACTCAAGGTTAGATTTCCTTACAGGTTTTTTGTATTCAGAAGACTTTCCATATCAGTAATGAACATCAGCACTCATTCAGAATCTGGAGAATTCTTATGGGCAGTGGCTGAATGAATGATCTTTGGGAAAGCAAACCTTGCAGCTTCTGGATGTCACAAATGCTTCATTTTTCTGCTCCACCTTAGGAGCTGATGGATTCTGCTTGGACATCTCATATCTTCTGCCAGTGGGGACAGCACTGTCCCCTTTATTTTTTGTTTGTATGTTAGAATTGCACTCAGTCCTTTCAATTTTTCAAATTTTTTAACATTATTTGTCCTTGACTCACATACCCATAATACGGATTATCTAATTTTTTTCAGTTAATTCACACTCAGATGTTGTATATCCACCTTTGTAAACTATCATTATTTTGCCATATGAAAACACACTATAGAAATTAACCTCAGACACGAAGAAGAACTAGGATTTTTTTTGAAGCCTCTGCTTTCTTCTGTGTGAAGAAAAATTACCCCAAATTTAGTCCCACAGCCAGGAAAACCTTGAAAATCCCTTAATACACTAGAAAGATTTATGAGTTTCAGAATAATGTAACTTGGGCACTGTGGATATTCAGTAACTCTCAAAACAGGGCTGACATTTTAATCCCAACCTGATGGATGATATGAGATCTGTGGATGTAAGATCGGGATAATCCCTCTTAAACTCATTTCCAGTTTGATATTCCAGATTGATAATGCTGATTTTTTTTTCCCCCCCTCCATTTTTCACTTTTTATCAGCATTTTCTGTAACAGCAAAAGCTTCCATAAAGACTTCAGCAGACTTTGGTGCAACTGCAGGTTGGTGCCACCTCACTCCATCCATCCTTTGCCTCAACCATGTAATAGCCAGGGGGGTACAGTTGTCCAATTTTTGAGTTTTGACTATAAAAACCGATGATTAAATCTGAAGACAACCTGAGACAATTGACTCTGGACACACCAAGGTTTTTCCCCCCAGGATTTTTCATGTTCATGAATACATGTTCATGATTTTCATGTTCATGATACATTCTGTGAATGTATTTCCAGGTAATTTTGAGGTTTCCTGACAGCTGGATTTTGGGGGCTCCATTTTTTGCCACTGTCCAAGTGGCAGCTTTGAGGATGTCAGAGGAACCCACTCAGCTCTGGTGATGTGCTCTGACACAGATTCCCCAAAACAGTACTGGAAGTTTGGAGTGAAATAAGGAGCTGGAAGCAGGCTCCCTTCTTTCCAATCCCAGATTTCCAAGGCAAATCATTTCTACTTGCCAGTTCCACTGATTTTCTCCAAAGTACATAAAATAAAGTTCTTTTTCTCCCAGTTAGGCTGATTCCCCTGCAGAGAAGAACATCTTTGAGTGGCACTCCGTTCACAGAGGGATATCAACATTTTGGGGTGTACTTGTACATATTGAAATCCTACTAATAATCCCCTACATCCACTTTCCACTGATCAGAAACCAAGAAGGGAGGGAACCTGCAACACCCAGCTGTGGAAAAAATCAATGTAATACAATCAACCACCACAAGAACCCAATTACTCCATCTTCTTAGTCCAGCTAATCCACCTGATTTAAGCTACATTGGGTAATGTTTCTGACTTCCTCAAAGCATCCACATTTATTTTTTTCCCTTCTCTCATCCCTGAAGCTGACAGGTATTGCTGCTCAAAATATTAATCATCTTGTTTCTCAATCCTCATTTATTCTGTCATATTCAAAACTACAGCCACCTGTCATGGAGGGATAAAGAGAAGGAATGAACACATTGTTAATGTCCTCATGGATGGACATTAAATCCAAATGACGAATTTAATAATTGCATTGTGATATCAAACTTGGTGGCATTGCTGGGATAAAGAAAGACTGCGACTAACATGTTTGATATTGAATTAAAATGACCCTGGCATTGCGGAAGTGGACATTTTACCTCTCCTTCACTTGCCCTACTGACTGAGCCATTGAAATCTTAGTCCTGCAGTGTCTTTTGTTCTCCTCTTCCAGCCCTGGCTCCCAAATGAGACAGTGAATTCGCTGGAATTGTGAACTCCAGTACCTCTTTAGCTCGATTTTTGCCAGGTGCCAGCAGCTCTGCCAGTGCTCATCCATCCTTAGCTGATTTTTTTCCTCTCCTGGGTGTGAGCTGAAGTCTTTAACACTGTTTTCCTTTGAGCAGATTAATGAATAAGGGAGTTGACATCGCCACTGCTGGGCAGGATTCAAAGGCTACGCCTCAGTGGGAGTCTCCATTACCATGGGCTGGATTTCAAGTCGTATTCCCTGTGATGTACTGGAGGCTTTGAAGCCTGTTCTCTGAGGGGAAACCCCTAATTCCCACAGATCACCAGACTATCCATCTGTTTAATAAAAACAAATGGGCCTGTAATGAAAAGTATTGAGGCCAGACCACGGCTGGAGTAATCAACATTCCTGCACTGCCTTCAGAGATGATTTAAGGATATTAACTGGCCATCAAGTCAGCAGAGCATTAAATCAGTGTTACACAGGAGAAAAATAATCCCCCTTACAACATTTCTCTTGAACAGGGTTCAGACCAGATCAGGGGAGACCTCATCGCTCTGCACAACCCCCTGACAGGAGGGGGGAGCTGGGGGGGGTTGGTCTCTGCTCCCAGGAACCAGCAGTAGGACAAGAGGGCTCGGTCTCCAGCTGTGCCAGGGGAGGTTTAGGTTGGATATCGGGAAGAAATTCTTTCCAGAAAGAGGGATCAGCCCTTGGAATGGGCTGCCCAGGGAGGGGGTGGAGTCCCCGTCCCTGGAGGTGTTTAAGGACAGACTGGATGTGGCATCAGTGCCATGGGCTTGGTGACAGGGTGGGGTTGGGTCAAAGTTGGACTGGATGATCTCAGAGGTCTTTTCCATCCTGGTGGATTCTGTGATTCTGTGTTTGATGTTCATTTTGGGAATTCAGCCTCAATTCTCTTTCACAACAGGACTGGTTTTTTCCCACCACGGTGTCTTCCAGTAGCCTGGGTGTCCAACATTCCAGCCTCTTGCCAGCAGGCCCATGATTTGCATTTGGCTTGGTGTTTACTGTTGGGCTATTGTTGATGGGATTTAGTGGTATAAACAATCCTGATTGCATGGACAGAAGAGTAGTAACTGCATTGCACAAGGCTGAGGGTTGATTATATTTTTAGCATGTGCCAGGAATTTTTTTTCATTTGGTTTGGTTTTGCAATTAGGATTTAAGTGTTTATTTTATGAAATGAAAAACACGGGGTTTACAGAATTTGGTATGAAACTCCTGGATTTAAAATCTGGACATTTACTGATGGACTTCAGTTTCAACTCTTCACTCTCTGTTAGTGCTCCAGCTGGTTTTGCAAATACAACTGAACTAACTAGACACTGGGATTCTGAGTCCTCACCCATCCCAGGAACTTGGTAAAAACCCTGGAAACATGCAAACATGGACCATCTCTCCCCTGTAACCACCCTCACTATCTCCACACAGCTGTCCTTGCCCCCCATGTGACATCTCTGACGTAAATTGATGAAAGAAGGAAGAAAAGAGTTTTCTGCTGAATTCTGCCTTGGCTTCTTTTCAGTACCCAGTGCAAGTTTTGAAATCCCGGGAAATCTGAGTTTTTCCTCTTCAGTCTCCCAGAGTGCTCAAGCTGAATGAAACTTACTTACAAAACCCAAAAACCTGAGGATGGTGTAAAAGATTTTATCGAAATACGTCTGCATTTTAATGAGAGCATATTTTAAAACTTATATTCCTCAACTAACAATGGATTACACATAAGAAAATGTAACTGTTATTGTTTCTATTGAATAATAGTGTTATATTTTTTAGGGTGAGTGGGTGAGATGTGTATTTTTTTATGCTAAAGGTCTACATACTTTGTTGTTACTTTAAATTATGATTTTTCCTTTCAAAACCCATGGCAGCCTTCTTCCACCCCCACCTTACCCAGTACTGTGATAAATGTATGGAAAAGTCATTAGGGACAAACAATTCCATGCAGAAATAATATTTACCATTGCAGTCCCTTTGGTGTCCTAAAAAAGGCATCCTCCACTTCCAAAGAAATATTCCCATCCTCCTTCCGCACTTACAGGGTTATAAAGCACATGCCCCACACACCCACCCAACCCCCTGAACATCAGACACAGGGACTTGCAGAAACTGTGACTTATGTTATAAAATTCCTTGGTGAGATCTGCTCTGTGTCTACACATCAAGCAGCAGAGCAGGCCCTGAGATAAATCTGGGGGCTCCTGGGACCTGCGTTCACACAAATGCATTCACAGCAGCCACCTCTCTGACAAGGGCTGGCTTGGGGTTATTCAGCCTACAGAGGAGAAGGCTCCAGGGAGACCTCAGAGCCCCTTCCAGTGCCTAAAGGGGCTCCAGGAGAGCTGGAGAGGGACTGGGGACAAGGGCCTGGAGTGGTAAGACAAGGAGGAATGGCTTCAAACTGAAACAGCCCAGAGTCAGGTTAGATATGAGGAATAAATTCTTCCCTGGGAGGGTGGGGAGGCCCTGGCACAGGTTGCCCAGAGAAGCTGTGGCTGCCCCAGCCCTGGAAGTGTCCAAGGCCAGGTTGGAAGGGGCTTGGAGTAACCTGGGCTATGGAAGGTGTCCCTGCCCATGGCAGGGGGGTGGAATGAGATGCGCTTTAAGGTCCCTTCCATCCCAAACCACTCTGTGGTTCCATGATTTTATGATAGCACTGATCCCACCCAGAGATTTCCAGGATGGGTTTGAACTTCCACGCTCTATAAATGGTACCAGGGGATGCAAAGACTCTCTCCAACTCAGACAGTGAGGTGATGTTACTCCCTATCTCTCTCATATATGGAGGGTTTGTCTCTCTCAGCCTCCCACTCCCCTGGTTAAACAGACACGAGGGGACTTTCAGCGATCGTCACTTATTTCGAGCCCTCAGCCAGAAGGGTCAGTCTGCAGTTTGGAGGCTGAGAGGCCTTTCTTGCACGATGGCAGATCTGACACAGATGTTGCCACTGAAAAATGAGGCCTTGGCATAGCAATTCTTTTATGGAAATGTCACTTCGGCAGCAAGTATCAGTCAAAAGAGCAAATGAGATTTTAGAAATTCTAAGGGGGGTGAAAAATGACTCTCTGGGTAATGTCCTTGCCTCTTGAAAAGTCTGTGTGGTTTTGGTCACCTTATAACAACTCTGGAGAAGCTGCTGGGAAGATCCATCACTGAAGGGGTGATCCATCATTGATTGATGGCATCTGAAGGAGGAGAAAACGAAGAGGTTGGTAGGGAGCCTGGCTGATGGTTGAGGAGGGGATGATGGACACCCAAAAACCCAGAGCGATGTGAGCAGCGGCAGAGAAGATTAAAAGGTAGCAAATGCTCCCCTTGATTTTCTTGTGCAGTAATTAAATCAAATTAGCAATTGGTCAGTTCAAAACAAACTGAAGGAGCTGCCAAAAAGAAGGGATGTGGAGCTGTGGAACTCTCTGAAGCAGGGGGGCAGATAAAAGCTGCACAAGTCCAAAAAACAACTGGAGACGTTGAGAAAAGGAAAACCCATAAAACACACAAACACACCACCTCATCTCAGGACGTTCTCCAGTCCTCCACCCAAGTCTAATACTGTGGGAATCCGAGAAAATATTCCAAGGGAAACTGTCTTATTCCTACATCTGTCCCTGGGAAAGGGCTTTAGACATATTGAGGACAGCATACTGACAGATGAACCTGGGGACTGACCTATAAAAGTGTTTTTATAGGTTTACCTCCTCAGTTCACCTATTTTTAATGTTTCTTTTTTCTTTCCATGGAGCAGCACTGGAGTGGGAAGTGAGTACACAAACGTGTCTGGAAGGTGAAATACATAAAATAAGTGTGGGAAAAAAACAATTTATCAATATTCCTTGACTGAAGGCGTGTTGTCAGACCACAGGTGGTTTGTGAGAACATCACCCACAAACCTTTTCATCCCAAATAAATAATGATGGGGAGAGGGCAATTAAAAAATCAATTTTATTAATTGAAATATACCTGGTTTTCAAGCCATAGACTGAATTACTAGAGGGTGCAAGAAGTCTTAAGGAGGGAGAAGCCAGTGGATGGACCACAGGCTGGAAAACACTGGGATCCTCCTATTTAGACCCTCAAGGTACTGAGATTTTTCCTGTAAAATCCCTTGTTCACAGCTGAGTAACTGAATTATGATATTTTTTGCAGTGAAGAAAAACAAAGAAACAAAAACAAACAAACAAACAAACAAACAAAACCAGAAATATGGAGAAGAAATCATTTATGTCAACCCTAAAAAAAATGGAATTTCTCAATGAAATAAGAAGGGGAAAATAATTGTGTGGCAACCAAACCATTAATCCCAAATGACCATTTTATTTTAGTTTTTATGGAGTATATTTTTTTAAATGACATCATGTTCAGAATTAGAAATGGAGCATTTTAAAAACAGACTATTCAAAAATACCTGATTTTTTAAGATTGTGAACTAGATGAAAACACTGTGCTTTGACAGATTTAAAAAAAAAAAAAAAAAAAAAAAAACTTTTTGAAAGAGGATTTGTGCAAAAAGACATTTTTTAGCTCTGTTGCCAACCACGTAGGCCAGAATTACATCCCATAATGAGTTGGTACAACACTAAGCGTAATTACGTGCTTGTAACCAGTGCTAATTCTAGAATAATAACAATCAAATTTTTAGTGCATTTCTGAATTTTACCTCAACCTTCTAATTACGCTGAGATTACCCCCAGAATTGAGATGCTAAATGAGAATCTGGTGGAGCAGCTGTGGGGATAAAAATAACTTAAACCTCCCCATCTTATCTGCCTGCCCCAACAGCCGGTGCCAGAAAACAGAGAAAATGAAGGTGGGTTGGACCAAACACCAGCAGAGTGTTTTGGCCTCCTCCATGGGCTGGATCCTGACACGGGTTAAGACTTTGGAAGCAGAGCCAGCTTGGATAAGCTGAGCTTTCACAGCTCGCTTTCCAAAATCATTTATTTATATCAGATTTGAGACCCATCCAAAAACCTGGATGTCAGTGCTCCAGACGTTAAAAGGCAGGAAAAACATCCAGCCTTTTAACCTCACCCCGCTGCTCCTTTCTCAGGAGATAACCATTAACCAATGGTCCCTTTCTGTTGTCCAGGCTTTCCGCCCTCGGAGCACTAAACCCCCTTTACACGCTACCCTGGGTCTGTGTTTACATGTTTCCTCCAGTCCCTGCATGTTTTGGGATTGCAAACTTTCCCAAACAAGTAAAACACGATGGGAAAAGCAGCTGTAGGATAGCAAAGCTCTCATGCAGCTCATATCCCGGGGTTTTTTTTCCCCTCCTCGGATTTCTTTGCAACAAATGCAGACTTTTCATAGCAGGGCATGATCATCCAAAAATATCCCTCTCATAATTAAGGAGGGTGTGTGTGTATTGCATGTTAAAAACTATGGTTGGGCTTGCTGGGTTTAATATATCACTTCAGTCTCTTCATCCACAGTGCCCATGTGCCCTTCCCCACTTTCTCAGCTTCTTTATAGATGATTCCTTTCACTGAAATGGTTTCAGGAGGTGAATAAAATAGTCCCTCTGCCTCTAAACTTGATGTCATCCTCCTCCCAACTGACAATAAGTTCTACTGTGGGTTATGCCCAGTGTCAGATAAAATGATTTGGGATCTGGCTCGTGTCCAACATCACCACATTTCAACATATTTAAAGCCAAAGTCATTAAAAAAATGTAAAGTTTGAAGCAGGTTTTCAGCCAAAAAGCTTCAGAAGCTTTTTGAAGGGCTTTTTTAAGAAGAGAAGAGTAAGTATAAACCATGAGACTTCTTGCTCCACACACTCATCATCCTGTAATGGTCCCAGTAGACCATAAGTGGGGCTTCTCTGACTTCCTAAAAACCAAGAATCTCTTCCCATAAGTCAAAAATATCAATGTTTGCAGAGTTAAGTACTAATTTTGGTGGGAATGGTGTTTCTTACAACCCTTTAGAAACACATGGACCTTTAGGTTTAATGAGTCAACCCAGTTGACTGCAAGGAGGCCCATGAAAATCCCAAGAAAGATGCAGGGTGAGGTTAGATTTTAGGAAGGAATTCTTCCCTGGGAGGGTAGGGAGGCCCTGGCACAGGTTGCCCAGAGGAGCTGTGGCTGCCCCATCCCTGGAAGTGTTCCAGGCCAGGATGGAGCAACCTGGGCTAGTGGAAGGTGTCCCTGCTCATGGCAGGGAGGTGGAACTGAGTGATCTTTAACGTCCCTTCCATTCCAAACCATTCCAAACCATTCCATGATTCTATCCCATGGATTTCCTTGCCTGGATGAATGTTCTACCAGAGTGAGCCTCAGGGTTTTTAGCTTTTTCACCGAATAGGGCGCTGGTTCTGTCCTGTGATGCAAAATCTCCAACAGTTCTCCAGCTTTTCTCACCCCTTGCCTCTGCCATTTTCATAATATCACTTCCATTTACACTTCCAGGCTGGTGCCTCTGCTTGGGCCCCTTCTTACAGCATAACAAAATATCTGCTATTTTGGACGAGGATTTCAGTAATCCTGCCCATCTGCTGAATGTCTCCAGCTCAGCCCTGAGCTTCCTCCTCTAGGCTAGTCTTTTCCATGAGCAACTCCCTCATTAAAGCCCACTGATACTGTGCCCCTGCAATTACATGGCCTGGCTGTTTTGGAGGTGGTTAAATTTCCGCTCCAGAGGACAACACACTGGAGCTAACACAAAGCAAGGGTAGCCCAGTTCTGATTGTGTCTCTCTATATATTTCTCCAGATGGTTATTAAGCAGATTGCGTCCCCTCTCAACTAGTTGAGGATGTGGAATTTTTCTGCTGGTAGCTCCTCCTTCTGCCCTCTGGATTTCTCTTTTTGGAGTCTTTTCTCTGTGAAGATGGCACTCACAGATGTGCATTGTCCTCCTTCTTCTTCCTAGAGGGGAGTTGGCACAGACTTCAAACAGCATCTCTAACTGCAGTTTGCAGCAAGCCAGCCCTCACCACTGATATTAATGTGCCTGCAAAACATCTCACCCGGGTCAGCATCACCATCAACTCCTCCCTTGTGCTTTCCTCTGGAGAGCACAAAATGCTTTGCAAATATGGGAAAACCTGAGTTGCCTGTTCAGCCAAGCCCTAACCTGGGGTTCAAGCAGTTGCCATCCAGACTGCCTGCTCTGTCACTCCTCTGGGGATTATCTGCCCAGCAGAGCTGGTGGAAATGAGTGTATAAGCTCTCATAAATCACTTCAGGGTGAAGTTCAGGAGCTGAGCCCTCATAAATCACTTCAGGGTGAAGTTCGGGAGTTGAGCTCTCATAAATCACTTCAGGGTGAAGGGCTGGAGCTGAGCTTAAGCCCTTTCCCCTACCTGGACACCCTGGACAGGTACCCACAAACTGCTCTGGTCAGTCCATAAGTGCCACCAAGATTTCAGGGGCAGACCTGGCTTTGGATGTAGAGTAGACAAGAAAGACTGAAAGGCTGCTGCTCGACCTTTTCATGCCATGGACAAAACAGGGCCACATCCTGCACCTCTTGGATCTGTCCTGCAACTATTGTGTTGATCTTGTCCCACATCTGTCCTGCAACTCTGTTCCCTACACCCAGGACCTCCCCATGCAGGCCCAGCACTGCCCTGCCCACCTTCCAAACACCCAACGTGGTGGGCACTGCTGGAAACCTCTCAGGTCATTCACAGGGAAACCACTCAGCTCTTTTCACTGCGGCCCTCACCCAAAGACTGTTTCGACCACATCTCCCTTTCACTTCTTCTCTGAAAACAACACCAGGAGAAATCCATCCTGCCAGATGAAGGAAGGTGTGACGTTCCCGGAGTGTGACTCATCTGGCTCATTTCAGCATTAATTCAACCACAGCCTAAGGTGTCCCAAGGGAAACCAAGTCAGACTTTGGTGTCTGGAGCTCTGTGGAATGAATCCCACCTTTATGCCGACTGTTTCCAAATTTATCTTCACCACTGTCACTGCTGTTGTTGCACCAGCCCTCCCATGAAGATGCCTGTTCACGTCCTGAGGCTGTGTGTGTGAGAGGAGTCAGGTCCCGCGTGCTCCTGATGGTTTGGGAGCATAACCCCCACGTGGCTTTGTGCTCCTTTGATCACATTTGGACATTTCTCCCCAAAACATTAAACCCTCATCCTTGGAAGGGGGTACTTAGAGCACGTTCCAGGGAGCTCACGGGCAGATCACAAAGGAGGGGGAAGAGAGAAAGATTCGTCCCATGGATATGGGAATTACTCACCGGCTTCATAAAGCCACTGTCCAGGAAAAAAAAAAAAAAAAAGGAGAAAGAGGCATTTAAATAAAGATATCTCTTTTCTCTCCATAAACATTTTAGCAGTTCCCTTTGGTTAAATTCAGTCCAAAGTTTCTCACTGGAACCACTGACGTTGGTTGCCAATTAAAAGCATCTAAATGGATACATTTAATTTACCTTTTTGTCGTTTGCGGTGCTAAAAGAGATCTAAGGCAGACAACATCAGAGAGGATTACTCATGTATCCAGAAGCAAAAGCATTCCTTAAAAAGGAGTAAAAAAAACCTCCTTGTGACTACCTTTTGGAAAATTCATGGGAAGTTATTCAAGGGATCAGAAGAGACCAAAACGCTGCTACAAATAATCGGAATATGTTCTTTTTCATCTGAGTCAGGGTACAAGAGGAGTGACAGCCAGCAGCTGTACTTTTAAGAAAGGGAATTAAGGAAACCTGTACCTTTTAACCTCTTTCCTCAGAGTTTGACCTGTCAATATTTCTACTTTAGAGCTTCACTACACTTATTGAATTCACCTGGGTCAAACTGGCATCCCAGCATGATGAAACAAATGCTGAATTCCCAAGGAATCAGACACCAGTGCCTGGGATCAATTTTCTGCTCCTGTTGTTTCCTTTCTTGTCACTCGACAGGTGAATCCATGAATGAGAACAAGACACTAATGAGGTTGTAGAGCATCATTTTGAGAACATATCGAGTCCAGAGGCATAAATGGTGGCTCTTAATGAATCTTCGTGTTTCAGTTGTATTCAGTGGAGCGTAATAAATCAATAGTGCACGCTGTGACAGTGCAGGATCGCTGCCTGTACAGCCAAGATACATCAAAAGTGCCAAGACAAGTGCTCAGGATGCAGGATCATACAAACAAGCCTAGAAGGAACCCCAGAAAAGTGAACTTTTCTATTCCCTCTCCATGCCGGCCAAGGCCAGGCCTGAGAAATGTTCCTTTAGCCTGGGCAGAGCTCATCATTCCACACTCCAAGGGTGCTGAGTATGACTCATGGAGCTCAATACAACCAGCACTAACTGATTTGGAACATAACTCCCAATCTCTCTCCCTTTTTTTTTTTTTTTTTAATTCCCTGAGGGTGTGTGCATATGTCAAAGTACAAACCTCTGCAGATGGGTGTGGGAAAATCCCGTGGATCAGCACAGGCTGGGAGCTTCCAGCTGCCCTGCTGAAGGCGGGCAGGGTGCTGTGCTGTGTCCCTCAGCGTGTTTGCATGAGATGTGTGCTCTGGGCTCCTGACGATTTTGTTTTCTTCACATCCCTCTGGAGCTGGAAGGGGCAGGGAGAGCAGAACTGTCCACAGGGTTTCAGGAGTGATGATCTCATCAGTGCTGAACAGGAGAAGAACAGCAGCTTGACCTGTCTGCAGGCCATGCAGACCCTCTGAATGCTGATGTGGGCTTTGCCTTAATCTCAGTTGGAGCACAGGGTGGGTTTAAGTTCAGTGTGACATCCACCACAACACCCAGGGCAGCTGCTCAGGTACAGCCAGGCATGTATCAGCACCAGGGTTAACTGATACACACGGGATTTATCAGGCTGGACTGGGTATTATGTCCTATTCCATATCCAAAAAGTCATCTCAGACCAGTGATTAGGGCCAAGGACCAGGATTTAAATGCAAGGTCCTTCACAAACTACTTGGATTATTACAGACAAATCCTTAAAGACAAATCCTCACAGACACATCAGACCATCTGTTACAGGTACTCAGCATCCTAATTACAAATCCCTCGGCCTTTCTGATCAAGAGAGCAAAGGACATGACTCAAAGTTTAGGGTTTCTATTTCCATTTAACTGTGTAGTCGATGAAAAGAGTCAGACGTGGTGTCTGAATTAACCTACATCAGGACATGTCAGTGTATCCCTTACCTTTTCCATGGCTGTTCTCTGTCCATGTAGTTATTCCCTGATCCATAAATGCCACCTGAAGATTTGTGCTCTCCCTCAAAACCACAGGTTTGGCTTTATCTCGTGGCTGAAGGACCCCATGGGAGGGACCCACAGTTTGGGAAGAACTGCAGCCCATGGGAAGGACTCACATGGGAAAAGTTCGTGGAAGAGTGTCTCCTATGAGAGGGACCCCACACTGGAGCAGGAGAAGAGCATGAGGAGTCCTCCCTCTGAGGAGGAAGGAGGGCAGAGACAACATGTGATGAACTGACCACAGCCCCCATTCCCTGTCCCCCTGCACTGCTGGAAGGGAGGAGGTAGAGAATTCAGGAGTGAGGCTGAGCCTGGGAAGAAGGGAGGGGTGGGGGAGAGGTGTTTTATGATTTGGTTTTCATTTCTCATTATCCTACTTTGATTTTATAGACAGTAAATCACATTATTCTTTTTTTTCCAAGTCAAGTCTGTTTTGCCCATGCCAGGAACTGGTGAGTGATCTCTCCCTGCCCTTATCTTGACCCAAAAAGCCTTTCCTTATGTTTTCTCTCCCTGTCCAGCTGAGGAGGGGAGTCATGGAGTAGCTCTGGTGTCCTGCTGGGGTCAGCCCACCCCAGCCTGATTTTTCTGAACACACATTTTCTCAAGGCTCATTTTCTACCCATCTATCACACACCTCCACATCCATCTCCTCGCTCCCTGCCCTCCCTCTGCCTCCTGCAGAAATCCTTCTCTGTCAACACTCATTTCTATCACCTCACTCTGAAGATCTTTGGCTGTTTACTCAGTCTTTTGGGATATAAGGCAGCCAGTAACAAGGAATGCTGATGGATTCATCATTCTAGAAGACATGTATCTTCCCCTTGAGCTATTTACAGGAGGTTCCCTTTATACTCAGTGTCAATCCTGTCAATAATACCTTTGGAGTTTGGTTTCTAATAATAAGGGTGAAAAATCAGCAGCACAAGAAAGAAAAGGTGTGGATTCTGCACTTCTTGACACTTCCGAGCACAAACTGCTCACATGCCAGGGAGCTCTGCCTCAGCTAAAAATTGGCTAATTAACTCACTGTGAGGAGTCCACAGTCCCAGGAATTTATACATCCTGGACTCAAATTTATCATAGGGAAGAATGAATTACCCTGTGAAGGGAATAATCTTTCTCCATGGATGGCAGAAGGAGCAGAGGGAAAACAGCTCATTTTAGCCCAGGTAGTCAATCTCTAGCTTCATTCTTTAAATAAGGGAGGTGAGTCCCATCCCACACACTGTGCAAAAGATCAAGGTGGATGAGGTAATGATCCCATCTGGCCTTTAAATCCATGAAAATCACTGAAATATGAGCTGATTCAAGGGACTCCTTTCCCACACACTCAGCCAACACAACCAATTTCTGCAAGAAACTGAAGCCAGCCAAGATTTTTAAAGAGTTAAATACTGTGGTTTAAAAATACTGGAGGGTTTGGGGGAAAGGGTTTAGATTCTCTGCTTCAGAGACAGAACAACCAGAAAATGTGGATGGGAAGAAACTCCCCTTGTGGCTAAATCATCCCAGAGCTGACAACTTCATGACTCCTGGTATTACAGCCAAACCAGACCTGTCCCATTTCGTGCTGTAGTCACAAGACACGCTTTTTAAATTTCCTGTGACACTAAAAGTCTCATTTCCCCAATAGCAGCCCACTATCATGGGGTTTATTTTTACTGTCTGACCTGAGACCACATCCATGACACGGCTCAAAGAGACTCACACTCATGGCAAGAACCTCAGGCCCTCTCCCTGATACAGCCCCGTGTAGATCTGGCACCAGTTTTCCAGTATTTGAAGGGTCTGTCACATGCTTGTCACTGTCAAAGACAGCCTAAGGGACCAGATAGACCGGGACTTTATCCAGTGTAATAACATCTTAGTTAAATTTTACTTAGACAGCTATAATTGAAACAGAGTTTCTTCACAAGGCAAATTTCCATGTCGCAGATTTTTTTTTTTTTTCCCCAGTCCAGCATCAGAAGAGAATGTTCAATACAAGGACTACTAAATTAGTCTGAAAAACGAATCTAGGGACACAGTCTTACATTCCTCCTCCCAAATGAGCATGTAATTAAACATTCTTTTTGCATTTTAGTAATTTCAGGCAGCTTCAAGCCTTAGGGCTACGTTCTAAAGTGGAAGATTGATTTTATACGGGTTTTGATGAAAAACTGGCTGTGTTTTTGAGATTGATTCCATTTCTGGACTATGTCTGAGTGAGATTCATCCCCCTTATGATTCCAGCGGCTCCACTGGAGATTGATGGGAATTAAATATGACGAGTGGAGCCTCATAAATCTCCAGACACCCGTGTAGGAAATGGTTCTGCCCAGTTACAGGACCTGTGGCACTGGACAAATCTACAGCCAAAGGTATTGCAGCCTGACAGTTTGCTGTTAGAGGACATGTACGATAACAGGGGGGACTTTGCAGACTCACAAGCCCAGTTGTCAGAATGTATTGGGAGCAGCCCTGAACAGAAGGATTTGCGGGTGTTGGTGGACTTTGCCTCAGAAATGTGCCGGAGTCACAGCCGGGAATGCCACAGGTATTCTAGGCTGCATCGAAAGAAGTGACCTGCAAGTAGAGGGAGGGGATTCTTCCCCTCTTCTCCACTCTCATGAGACCCCCCTGCAGAGCTACCTCTAGCTCTGGGGATCCCAACATAGGAAGGGCATGGATCTGCTGGAGCAAGTCCAGAGGAGGCCATGGAGATGCTCCGAGGGCTGGAGCCCCTCTGCTCTGGAGCCAGGCTGGAAGAGCTGGGGGGGTTCACACGGAGAAGAGAAGGATCCAGGGAGACCTTAAAGCCCCTTCCAGGGCCTAAAGGAGCTCCAGGAGAGCTGGAGAGGGACTGGGGACAAAGGAATGCAGCAACAGGACAAGGGGGAATGGCTTTAAACAGAAAGAGAGCAGGTTTAGATTAGGTGTTAGGAAGAAATTCTTCCCTGTGAGGGTGGAGAGGCCCTGGCACAGGTTGCCCAGAGAAGCTGTGGCTGCCCCAGCCCTGGAAGTGTCCAAGGCCAGGTTGGACTGGGCTTGGAGCGACCTGGGCTGGTGGAAGGTGTCCCTGCCCATGGTGGGGGGTTGGAATGCGGTGAGGTTTAAGGTCCCTCCCATCCCAAACCATTCTGGGATTCCAGGATTCTACAATCACAGCTGTTTCGAAATGGCAAAAAAATACACCTCAAAACCCAACAGAGATACCTGAAACACTGGCAGACAAGCCAGATGTGGTATAAGAAGGAAACCAAAGACATCGTTGCGGTGATGTGCCCAGGATAATCAGGCAATTAGTTTACTAATAATTGATTATCAGGAGCAGCATTCTTCCCTCATGTTTCCATGCCTGATCTACTTACCACCTCCCAAAGTAGCCTTGGAGAGTGCACATAACACTGCACTTCCGAGGAGAGACCCAACTGGTGGGTGTTGGTCAGCCAAGAATGGTTATGGTCTCACATGCTCAAATCAAAACAGGACCATCCTCCAGCAAAGGATTCAGCTCATTTTGTAAAAACACATCCACTTTGTGAGGGTGAAATCTGTGTTCCCTAAACTCTGGCCAGATTTGGAGGCTGGGCTCTGCTTTGGATTCCTGTCTCATCACGTTGGTGTGAAGTTTCCCTGGTACCTCTACTGCAAGCAATCTTTTTGTCTGCTGATGGAGTTTCTCAGTGTGGCACGCTCAGGAATACAAATTTGCCTGAGGATATAAATAGGGTGCTGATTAGACCCCGCATTTGGATGCTGGCTGTGTCTTCAGGACAGCCCAGCTTCCCCTTCCACTCCACACAGCGCTTGCCTTAAACCACTTTCCACGCAAATACAAAGGGCTTGAAACTTTCTGCAGCGCCGGAGCCCATCCTGCTGGGATTGGGAGGGAGAGCACAGTCCTGGCACTCCCAGATGTGCCCACATGAACAGCTTTTTGGCCAGAAATCAAGCCCTGAGCAGACTCTTCTTGTTGAACAACAGACCTGGAAGTCTCCTGGGGGTATTCAAAGTCTTTTGCCACACAGAGCTCCCTGCAGTGCATGCAAAGCACATGGGTCTGAAAATAAAAGCTTCATAGCCTATCTATGCAAATATTATCCCTGATAGGAGATGTATGTGAAAGAGGACATAGTATGTCCAGGTTTTATGGCATAGCCTCCATAAATATTCTTCATATTGCCTCTACAATCTGATTATTAACACACCCCTGAGTAGGTAAGAGAAGGAATTTTTTAAACCCTTCTAATGAAAAGAATGGATTTTTTTAGCTACCTGGTTCTCTTTTGCCCTCTTTTTATACAATAGATAAATGGAGAAGTCTTGATAGGCTTTGGAAATTACTGGAATATAAAGGGTTACACTAACACATCTACAGTTTTGAAGATAATTTATCATTTTTAGTGATGCACCAAAATCAAAGCAACAAATCTCGTTCTGATGACCATCCTTTGAAGGAGCCCACAGGGCTCCTCTATTTCCCAGCTCCAAGCAGAAGTCAGTCCAAGCAAATAGTTTCAGCTCAGATTGCTATTGTTTGTATAACCATTGCATTTACAAGCTTTACGGACTGACCAAATAGGTCCAAAATCTTTCTGTCCCTTCAATTTGTGTCACCTTGCTGAAATAGCTGGGGAACTGCTCCAGTTCTGAAACCCTCAACAACACAGTGCCTGGGAGCAGTTCGGCATCAAGGCTTCCCCTCGGTCCACAATTTAATTAATCACGTGAGGTGATTAAAAAAAAAGTGGTCAAACCCAGAGCACGGGGCATATGCCAGGACTCCTAGACGAGAGCATTGCCAGGGGCAAAGGGGTCCAGAAAAGTGGGTTCCACATGTGCTTTCTGTTGACCTGATCACAGCTGGATGCAACAAAACCCTGAGCCCCAGAGGAATTTGTCACCCGCCTTTACACTCTGGAATTCTACACCTGGACTTGCCAACCCTGAGCTGTGTTCCTGGTGAGGGTCAGAAATCAGCGGGGTTTTGAGGGGGGTTTTATCTGACTTTGCATCAGGTCATCCTGACGGCTGGAAGTGATTGAACTCTCAGTGACTGTTAAAAGCCTGAGGAGACATGTTAACACCGTGTAACATGATGCTCCACAGCTCAAGAGCTACAACCACAACTTGAAAAAGCCACGATTCCCACGTGGTATCCACGTCTTGCCCACCCAGAAAAGCACTGATATGTTGCAGATCCCGCAGATCCTGCACCGTGTTTGCCACAACCACAGGCCTGTGATGCAGATTCTCAAACAACATCGTCTTCTGCCCATGTTTGAGCAAACAAATTCCACCCAGAAAGCCCAACAAAGAGGTTGTATAAGGGAGCAATGCCCTCTTTTCATATGCAAAAGCCAGGACAGCTCCCGTAAAGTCTGAAGATTATCTAAAGATGCAAACTGGGCTGCACTGTGACAACTTTTAACTTCACTATTTACAGGCTGGCTCTTCACAGGGAGTGTGTTTGCTTTTGGGGCCACAACTAAAGAGACACATGTAAATCCTGCCTTTTATTACAGGGCTCTTATGCTGTCCAGGAATAGAAGAAGCCTTGCACAGCAAGGTGTGGAACACGTGCAGTGCTGAGCTTTGCCATCCTGACCCTCCTCGAGGATGTCCAGTGTGGAGAGATTCCCTGGATATTAATGTGGTGGGTGGCACTGATGTTTCCTTGCAGTGAAACTCATCCTACTGGGATGAGCCTCAGCTCCATGGCCACGACAAAGACTCCAGCAGGGAGGAAAGGAGGTTATCAGAGGAGGTGGAAATGCCATCACTCCTCCTTGAGGTGAAACAATTTCATCCTGCTTGCTCTGAAGAGTTAAAACCAGCCACCTCCCTTGAAAAGAGTCTTCCACAGCCTGTGGGTTGTAAGTGTGGCATGTTCTGACAGCAGAGGGATGATGGGAGACAGTCCCTATTGAGATCTGAATACGATGCTTGACTCTTGTCTGGGCCCAACTGGCTGCTCTGATACACAATCCTAATTATCTGCTCTGGGACACTTTTGACCCAGCTCAGGAAAGCCCAGAATAAGTCTCCCAACAGGAAATAATGTGAATATACATTTAGTTTTAAGCACTAACTATAATCCCCCAAACTTCAATAGGATTTGAGTGACTGAAATTTAGATCAAATCTATGGGTTTTCTCTCCTGATTGTGGATAATTTCTTAAAGTGAAGCCTTGGCTGATTATGACTCCCACTTAAGAGATTCCTTGTTAGCTTTACATTGTTTAAAATTACTATTTTCTTACTTTTAAGCAAACTGGGAGACTGAATTTCATCTTGGACTTGATTACAGTCTGATATTCCACAATCATCCCTGATACTCACACTAACAGAAAACCTTGGTTTGACCTGGGCACGGATAAATGGTAAAATCAGGACATCTTTAGGTCGACAAACTGCCTCTGATGCTGTGTCCTGTGGTCTCCACCCATACCGCTGGAAAACTTTGGTGGGAAGTGTGGAGACTGGATGCAGGAAGTTTCCAGAGCCTTGTGCATCATGGATCAGATACGCCTGGAACACACACACGTAAACAAATGGAAATTGGTGAGCTGCACTTAAACGAGATGGGGATGAGTCACTGCA
Source organism: Oxyruncus cristatus (assembly GCA_013399855.1). Lineage (NCBI taxonomy): Eukaryota > Metazoa > Chordata > Aves > Passeriformes > Cotingidae > Oxyruncus > Oxyruncus cristatus. The sequence continues at coordinate 120,394 of VXAY01003151.1, forward strand.
GAGTGAGCACAACCCACTCACCTCCCCAGACTGTGTGAGAAATGGCACAGCTGCCTTCAAATTCGCCCTCAGAGTGCCATTAAGGAGGGAAAAGAAACTGGAAGTTTTCTAGCCCAGCTGCTCTTGGCAGTGGGTTGTTTTATGTGCAAAGCACATTTATCACCCCCGGTTTCTCCTGGGAATCCTGCAGTGAGTGCCTGAAGGTGGCAGGATCTTAGTGGGGTCAGCAGAGGTATTTGCTTAGAAAGGTCAGTTCCCTGTCTCACCTGTGACCATAAAATTGGCTACCTGAGAGCAACAATTCCCATCAGCACATCCATGAATGCTTGATGCTCAATGTCTGTCTTAGGATATTTATGCCTTTGTCAGGCTCATACAGCCAAGTTTTCAGGCTGTCTCCAGCCAGAGATAAACCAGGACAGAGATGCCACTCCCACCCCGGGTGGAGTTATGGAACACATGGGATTGCTCTTTGCTATTCCTTGCCAAAGTACCTGTTTGCTGACGAAAAAGCCCGTGACACAACGTGCACCAGGAGTAGGGAAAACTGCTCTGCTCTGCGGGGTTTACAAGCCACGAGGTGAACACAGAAGAGAAGATGCTATAAACACAGAGGGCCGGGTGTAAATAGAGAGATAAGGTAGCTTTCAGGGAGAAGATTGATGTTACAAATGCCAAGGGTCATGTTTTCTGTTACAGCAAATAAAACCTCGTTGAACCCTGGTGAACTGGGGCTGTGCCAAGCCTTTGATCCACGAGAAGCGAGTTCAAGGCAGCACCTGGGAGGCAAAATCCAGCACCAAACTCCTGTGCCCTTCACAAAGGTCAGTCACCTCTCTCTGAAATCCCTTCCAGAGACACCGGGTAACACGGGAGACGCCAGCACAGAGCCCACAAGTCAGGGAAGCTTAATAAATACAATGCCATTATTTTAACTCTAAAGCACTGGAGCCTGATGCTTCACTTCCCTCAACATATATTATGCCATCTTCTTGGATGACGTTTAGCTCTCCATGGGAAGCCTGTCTTTGTGTGCCTGCTATTTTCCAGATTATTACAGCAGCAGCCACAGTTTAAAAACCCTCTTCCTCGAAAAAGCAAGTGCCAAACCTCCCAGAGAGGGTCACCATTCACAGGCATCAAAGTAATGTCACACAGTTTAAATCCTTCACTGTCATTCACCTCTTGATACAGAAAACGAGAACGGGACGTTTCTGGGCTATCATTATGCCATTGGAATTTGCACTGTCAAAAATAGGCAGAAACCGTGGAAAATCAGTTGTTGTCAATCCAGTTAAACCTAACACAATTTAGTCTGGATTAGGAGAGGGTTTCCCTGGTTTCTACAGCCAATCTGGTAGATTGTGGGCATCAAGCTATTTTTTTGCTTAAAAAGAAAAAAAAAAAAAAACAAAACAACAAAAAAACACACACACACACACAAAAACCAACCAACCAACCAACAAAACAAACAAAAATCAAACAAACAAACAAACAAAAAACAACAAACAAACAAACAAAACAAAACAAAACAAAAAAACCACCAGAATTATCCAGAAAATTTCATTTGTGTGAGACAAATTCCTCCCAGACAGCATTAACTCAAGAGAATCTACTGTCATTTCTTATTGCCCCCAGAAATGGAGTTTTATTTTTCATGTGTGTTGAAGGGACTTAGAGCACAACACTTCTCTCCATTAGCAGATGTAATGTTTTGCTGACATATAGCGAGGATGCTTAATTTGCCTGCACGAATATATCCTGGAGGCAGCAGATATATAAGGAATGCGTCAGGAAAGGGAATCAAATGAGCAGCACAGACCCTGGGATATTCATCAGCTCAACCAAGAGAAATGAACTGCAGCAGCCAGTGAGTCTTTAAATCTGATTCATAGTAAGAAGGGCTGGAGGGAGAACTCCCAACCTTCATATCTGGTTGGACTCTTTCTCTCCGAGAGGTTGTGACTGAGTGCGAAGGGACAGGCAGGGTTGTTCTCATTTCTTCACTGCAAGGAGGGTTTTGATTAGGAGGTTTGAGCTGGAAACAAGGCATTCCCCAGCTAAACCAAACAGGAGACAAATCAGTAGTCTTACAAGGGGTGTTCACTGACTGCCGAAAGCCAAATCAGGCAGTGGCAGAAATTCAGTCCCTACAGTGACGCTGGTTTGTTTGGGGGGGTGAGAGAATGAGCTCATGGGGGAGCCTCAGACAGGCAGATACCTTCACATGAACCACTCAGAGAGTCTCTCATTTAATACTTTCTTTGGAAACAACCAGATTTCACAGATACATGAGACTCAGCCAGCAAGTTTCACGCTCAGGAGGTTTCCTACCGAGCTGCTAAAAAAACCCCTCGGTTTGGGGGGGAAGAAGGGGCTGCGTTCCCCTCTCCCTATCCTCCAACACCGTGCCTGAGCCCCAGGCTCCAGCAAAACGCCGTGATTGCCGTGCTGTTTCCCTGACTGACCCCTGCAGGCAGCCCGGCACTGCCGGGATCCGCCGGCACGGTCCGGGCGTGCGGCAGGGCTGGACAGGAGCCAGCCAAGGGTCCTGCTCCTGGGCGAGCAACTGCCCTGGGCACGGCTGAACAGACCAAGGCTGTTGGCTGCTGAGATGAAAGAGCTCCCTCTCTGCATGCAAAAGAGGCAGCTTGAGTTTGCTGCTCGTTCGGGAAGAGGAGTGGGGGGAAAAAAGAAAAAAAAAGAAAAGAAAAAAGAAGACACCGTTGCATGAGCTCTTTTGACTGATCCCAGAATCCCAGACTATGCTGAGCTGCAAGGGAACCACAGGGATCATCGAGTCCAACCCTTGGACCTGCACAGGACCATTCCCAAGAGTCACACCTGTACCTGAGAGTGTCGTCCAAACCCTCCTGGAGCTCTGGCAGCCTTGGGGCTGTGCCCACTGCCCTGGGGAGCCTGGTCAGTGCCCAAACACCCTCCGGGGGAAGAACCTTTTCCTGAGATCCAACCTGACCCTACCCTGACACAGCTCCAGCCATTCTCTGGTCCCCCCAGAGCAGAGCTCAGGCCCTGCCCCTCCTCTGCCCCTGCCCAGGCATCTGGAACTGCACTGAGGTCTCCCCTCAGTCTCCTCTGCTCCAGCTGGACACCCCAAGTGCCCTTGGCTGCTCCTCACATGGCCCCTCAAGGCCCTTCACCATCTTCATTGGACCCAAGGAGTGTCCTGGTGTGTGTCCAGTGCTTTGGATGCCAGACGGACCTTTCCTCATGCTGGAGTTGGACTTAGAAAAGAGAAGGAGATAGCCCAGCAGGTGTAAAAAATGATGTAGTGCTCTGCACTGGGGTCAAAAATGCCCTGCTGGGCTCTGACTCCAGCACTCCACCTTCTTCCCAGCGTCTGGCCAGCCACAGATCAGAGGCCACGGCCCCCAGGGCTCTGCCAGACCCCTCAGGGCTCCAGCACTCACAGAGTACAGACCAGTTGGATGGACCATGAGGTCTTCATTCACAGCATGAAGGCAACGAAGATGCTGACTTTGGAAATGCTGTCTTTTCATACTTTAATTCTTGATGAGATGAATGTGGCAGTTCACGCTTCTCAAAGCGGGTTTCAGGCTCCCAGTACTCAGGGACATACAGTATGAGAGGTTTTGGAAACTTCGTCCATGGCTTGTGAAGCCAAAGGTGGATAAAACCTTGGATCTTGGCGAGCCATAGAATTATAGAATATTGGAATTGTCTAGTTTGGCAAAGACCTCTAAGATCATCGAGTCCAAACATGCCAACTCCATCACTAAGCCATGTCCCCAGGTGCCACCAGCAAGTCCAAGCAGACAATCTGGGAAGAGTCCTGAAGCTTTTATTCACTCTGTATTGCATTTTTCAGTTTATACCTTACAACAATTACTTGCAACATTTACCACAAAAATCAGTCTAGAAAATCTTCTTTTCAGCCGGTAGGCCCTTAAACACAGTTCATTATATTCGAAACAGAGGTTGTCATTATGCAGTCAAAACCTGTGGTTTGATCTGTGGACACCAGTGGCAAATACTCTCTGGAGGCAGCAGCTCCGTGATGCATTAAACCTGGCTGTGTAAAATGTTCCATTTCCTGCCTCCTCCACAAAAGCATCAGCTGTGTCACATCCTCTGATGATAAGGTGGAGGCTTTATCTGCCTCTCCAGAGCGTGTTTCAGCCCCAGCTTTTAGCTTGTGTAATCTCTGGTGTCAGTCACTGATGGTTTCCCTGCTTCACGTGCCTTCTGCTGCCAAGGACTCCTCGTGAGTGGAAAAGAAGACAAACTACCTCTCAGCAGTGAGGGTGAAGTGTCTCTTCATGGTGGCCACAACTGGTAGGAAACTCCCTTTCTCCGGGAACCTTTTATCTCAAGAAATGTGATTGTAGTGATGCTGAAATTCTGCTTATCATCTTTCTGCCCACATAACACTGCCCTACGTGCCTTTTCTCTCCTCTTTGGCTCTGCAAAGCTCTGAGGAGAAAAGGAGAGGCAGGAACCCTGTTCCTCTGTGCCTTTGGCACGTCATGTACCCTGGAGCAGTTTTATGATGTTCCCAGTGTAAATAGTGCTGGTTTTAATAATGCATGGGCTTCTACTCACCTGAATTCATTCCAGTTCCAGCAGACTGTGCCATCTTGAGTTCAGGGAAAGTTCTGGCTTGTTTGGCTGTTTGCACAAGTTGGTTTTTTGGTTTTTGGGTTTTTTTTTTAGGTTTGTTCTTCCTGAGCCCAAAGAGTTTCTCTTTTTCTCCCCAAACCTAAATAAGATTATTTTTTTTTAAATTACTATAAGAAAACTGTTTTATCCAAGTACTTCATGAGTGGATGGTCCCCTGTGGATGTGTAATAGTAATTGCAAAGCTCGTTTTTTCTGCTCCCAGTGGCTTTGATTGTGCGAAAATAAATGTTGAGTACTATGAAGCAATTAATCCTTGGCTCTCCAGGGAGTTTGGTCGGTAATTATTGCTATCTTTAGCTTGCAGAGTGAGGTGAGCATCAGGAGCTGCGTAATTTGCCCTTGCCCCAGAGACCAAGGACAAGATTGTAGCCTGCTTGTATCAGGCTTGTATCAACCTTTTAATTGAAATATTCCACTCCTGCTCTTCAGATTTTTCATCTTCTGCGCCGACACATCCACCCTTGCTGCCCTCAGAGCTTTCTGAGGCCATGTCATTAAGCAGGTGGGGATTTCCAGGAGAATTTCAGTGGAAAATCGTTGGCGACAGCTGGGGATGGAAAGGGAAGAAGGTCTGAGCTTTCAGCCCTGCTGGATTGTGGTCAGCTGGCTGCAGATTGCTCTTAGGGCCACACCACACCGAACAGGGAGACCCAAACCACAGGAAACCACCAACGGCTTATGCTACATTTTGCAAATAATGAAGTCCTGGAGGTGGGTGTCATCGTGCTGCTTGCAAAACAGCCCAGCCAACGTTTTCCTGCCTCTAATCCCAAGGCAAATAGTACACAGAAATTTATTTCGCAGTTTGTTTATGGAATAGTGATGCTGTTGCCGTATTCAGATGAAGTCACAAAGTGGAAAGCAGAACAGATGCATTGTGTTGGCTTTGGAGAGAAAGCTAAATGGGGAACATAACCCCAAGGGCACAGAACAGCAAATCCAGCCCTCAGCAAACTACAGCATGAATCAGCTCTCAAATATTGTCCTTCTAGACACTGCTGTTATTAGTCTTTGTATTTCTGATTGCCAGGGGCAGAGAGGAAAAAAAACACAGGCAGGAAACGACCCAGTTGCTTTTATTTACCTCTATTATTATCTCCACCGAAATTTCTTACATTTGTATGACATTTTCCCAAGCAACACTCAGAGAGATAAAACATTTTAAGGTGGAAGCCTCAGCACAAACGTTAATTACCTTTAAGGAAAGGGGTTAAATAGCAGTAATGAAATAAGGCAGGGGTTAAATAATGGTGATGGAATAAGGCAGCCACAAAGGTGCACCAGCCTGAGACAGTGATCACTGAAGGAACTGTGCTGCTGCTGATGTGGAGAGGAATTAGATCAAGGCTCTCTTGAATTGTTCATGACTGAACTTAGAAAAGAAACACCTTCTGCTCTGCAGTATCAATTCATGAGCAGAGAGCCTGTTCACACCAAGCAGCTGCCACCCTCCCAACCCCACATCCCAGTCCTGGAGCTTAGGAAAGGCTTTTGCAGGGAGGTGTCGGATGGAAACACCGTGGGGAGAGTCCCAACCTCCCAGCAAAGCAAAATGGGAGCTGAGCTGGAGCACAGTTCAGTGGAAAGTGAAGCAAATGAGCAAAATCTCCCACAACATCTCTCAGTGATTTACACAGAGATAGGCTCAAAACACAACCATCCTTGGGGGGAAATACGCCTTGGTATCAGAATACGTGAGTCAGTTTAATCCTTGGGAACGTACCTGTGCCCACCCACCCAAGGCAAAAAATGAAGGTTTAAACCATGACCATCACTATGCCGCCCCAAAAAAACCCAGTGCACTAACATTTCGAGTACTTCTGGCTCCCATTCTTGTTCCAAAGAGGATAAACAGGGACGAGAACAGGTACAGAGGAGGGCAAAAGTGATGCCAAAGGTATGGCTCAGGCTCCAAGTGTGGGGATCCAGGGAGTGTGGGGCTTTTTGGCTTGCAAAAGAGAGACTGATCCAAATTCTTTAGTCACATGGAGAAGGGAATGCGTGTTCACTGATCCTGGCAGTGTAAGATTTGGGAGCAGGAGGTGGGTTCAGATCAAACAAGAAGACTCCTCCTGACACCATGGAGTTAATTTGCTGCCTTGCGAGAAATTATCAGATTTTTTGGGAGAGTTGTGTGAAGTCAGCGAAGAATTGATGAGGCTGGTGGAGAAAAACATGAGCTGGGCCCCTCTCTTATCTTGCACCTGGCTGGAGCAAGGTCTATAACCACAGGATGATGTCTGGGGGCCAGCAGAGCTCTCACAGCCTGATGTTGTGCCAGTGAGGCCCAGAAAAGCACCCACACCTCTGTGCCAGCCGTGAGCTTCACTCCCCCTCCACTGGCACAACAAGCCTTGCTATAAATCTGGGCCTTTCAGGAGATAAGGAGGCTTGCAAAGATTCTCTGGTGGAGGTCAGGCCGCCTTCACTGCCCTCAGCGAGTGAAGGAGGATCAAAGCATTTATTTTACCTATTATATCAACCATAAAGTCTGACTGAAAACAGCCAAGACCCTCGTTAAACCCTATTTGCATATTAACTTTCACACCCCTAAGGCTGCAAATGAAGAGAATCATAGAATCATAGAATCAGAGGGGTTGGAAAGGACCTCTGAGATCATCAAGTCCAACCCTTGATCCAACCCCACCGCGGTTACCAGACTATGGCACTCAGTGCCACGAAGAGGGGACATGCTTTACATGTATGATCAAAGTCACCAAACCCCACCTATAATGGTGGGTTCTACCCCTTTGGGAAGGGACAAAAATTATAGTATAAAAGAAGAGGGGTTTTGAGGAAATAGAAGATGAAGAAGGAAAAAAAAAAAAAGAGGGAAAACAACCCTGTTTTCTCAGGATCACTCTGTGGGCTATGGCTCTCCTCCTCCCTTGAGTGGACACCTTTAGGTGAGCTTTGAGCCTCCAACAGTGTTGGAACAAACTCAGGAATATCTATATATCTATATATATATATAAAATAGATCTGTTACTATACTTTCTGTCACACCACATATTAACACTCTGTAGTTACTGCATTTATCACTGAAAATCCGGAACCTGCTTTCCTGTTGACAGCTTTAATAAACCTGACTATGGGGGAATCTGGACTGTGGAAGTTCTTATTGAACTCGGTCAGACCAGTATTGCTGGATTAATAAATTGCACTATTTGTGACTCTGTGATCCCACAAGTTCTTACTGAACCAGATTTATAGTGCTGAAACCAAACTGTTTGTTAATCGTCAAAGTTCCTATTGAACACGACCAGACTTAAGGTGCTGAATTGGTTGAACTAAAGAATTAAGCCCATCTGCACCCAGCCCCTCTGATCCCTGAGGACCAGCTGGATCACAAGGGCGCTTATTTTCTGATAGGTTTCTCTACCCTTAACACAACAAGCCTACAGGGCATTTGCCAAGCTGGACCTTCACCCAGCACAGTCCACAGGGAGAAAAAGTGCCATTGAAAAGTTCAGACCTTTGCTATAAAACCGCCGTAATGAGACAAGAAAACCTTCAGATTTCCTCTCTGCAGAGAAACTGAAGAGCAGCATCTCCCAATACCTTTGCTCTCCCTGCCCTCTGAAATCTGTCCTTATCAAGCTACTTGGAAGTGTTCAGGTTGCATGAATAAATGAAATAAGGAAATGCAGATTCACATCTTCTCCCTCTTTTACGCCGGCAATCAGAAGCCACGATCAGGCCTACAATGGGAAACAAGGGATAGGATTTGTATTTCTCATTTAAAATGTAAAAGAAAAGGGAGAAAAGTCTTCCCAACATCGACAAAAACACAGCTCTCTCCATAAAAGTGGAGGAAAAATATATTAAACAGGTTTTTTTCAGCCTTTGCAGGCTATCTTTAAGAAGGGACTGGTTTAGTGATTTGCTAACAAGAGCTAAAGACTTTTAAAAGCTAAAGCTTTTAACCATTAAGCCCTTTCCCTAAAATTGGCAGGTTTCTTGGTTGTGTCAGTAAGTTGAACAGCCTGGAATTAGGGAGCTGTCTCCAGGGCCTCCCAAATATGAGGATTTTGTTTCCTTTCCTTGGCAGGTGGTTTACAAGACAACAAATCTGTCCATCTGTTTGAGCTTGAAAATGCAGCGGGGCTGGGGAGAAAGGAACAGCAAGAAGTGCGTTACTTTTCCTCCTATTACTTTTATTTATAGGATTTGTTTGAGTTTTCATGTTAAAGCAAGTTACACCTGTGGTTTGTCTTGAGCTGAAAGGAGCATTGCCCTTAATATTAAATTAAATGTGCTGGAGAAGGGAAAGATTTCCACATTTTCATTAAAAATGAAGGTCAGTCTGGTCTTGAGCTGAGAAAATCCAGAAATACCATGTCACTGACCTGCAGCATGGAACTGTTCCCTCTTTTTCCGGGGAGAAGGGCAGAGAGAAGACATTCAGATCACTGAACTGGGTTGGGATTTGCAAACTTTGGGCCACTTAACCCCGTCTTACCAAGCAGTTGTTTCAGAGGAAGCCAAATACCACAAGCAACCATTCCTCTGCTCTCCCAGCAGTGCTGGGTCACATTCCCAGCCCAATATGCCCATGGAAATACTGGGATATCTCCTTTACCTGCCACCCCTGCCAAGAGGGCCACGTGCCATCACCCTCCCCGGTGTCCCTCAGGGCTGAACCCAGCAGGGACTTCAGGATCTGCAAAGAGCTGAGAGGCTTTTGCACTGCAGGCTGTGGATCTGCAATCTTCTCCCTCTGGAGCTGGAGAAATCCCACGGTGAACATGGAAAATCCAGCCTTGATTTCTCTCCAACCAGTTGATGTGCTTAAAAAATAATAATAAAAAAAAATATAAAAGAAGTGAGAAATTAACAATTAACAAAGGAAGGGAATGAAAAGGGAAGGAAAAAGGGAATTTTAAAAAAAAAAAAGAAGGGAAGGATAAAGAGATGTACACTGGGAAAGGGGTAAATAGGGGAAAACGGAGCAAAAGGGGGAAATGGGCAAAAAGGGCATAGAAGGGGGAAAGAAAAAGAAAGATGGACATGGAAACACAGGGGAAAAAGGAAGAGTGAGGAACGGGGGAAATAGTGAAAGGAAATGTGGGAAACAGGAGAAGAAGAGGAGGAGAGGGAGAAGAGAGGGAAAAAAGGAGAAGGGGAAAAAGGAGAGAAGGGAAAAAGAGAAAGGGAAAAATCAAAATTAGGAGAGGGAGAAGGAAAAGAGGAAAGAAATGAAAGATGGAAACAGGGAAATGCAGAGGAAAGGGGGAAACTGAAAAGGAAACGTGGGAAATAGGAGAAAAAGGAGAGGAAGAGGGGGAAGAGGGGGAAAGTAAAAGGGAAAAAAGGAAAAAAAGAGAAATGGAAAAAGAGAAATGAAAAAAAAACGAAAAGGGAAGAGAAGAGGGAGAAGGGAAAGGGGACAGAAAGGAGAAAGGAAGGGGAAAGAAGGAAATCAAGAGAAAAAAGATAAGGTAGAAAAAAAAAGGGGGAGGGAGGCAAAAGAAGGGAAAATTAATAAAGGGCAAAAAAAGCCGGGGGGTGAGGGAAGGAAGGGGGAGGGAGGAAACGGGTGCACTGAGGGAGTAGGAGGGGGGGAAGGAGCAGGGGGAAGGAGCACCCCGGGCAGCGCTGTCCCCGCCGGGCCCCGCCGTACCTGGGGCGGGCGGGAGGCGGTGCCGGACCCGCCCCGTGCGGGGGGCGGTGCGGGAGCGGAGCGGGCTCGGAGCCGGGGCTGCCTCCTCCTCCTCTCCCTCCTCCTCCTCTCCCTCCTCCTCCTCTCCCTCCGTGCCCCGCTGGATGCGCCCAGCCCGGCGCCGGGAGCCGAGCGCTGCCCGCCGCCGCTCCGCCGGGCTCCGGCCAGGATGGGGAACCTTGTCAGGATGGGGAACGCGGTGCTGGGCGTCGCGGTGCTGCTTCTCGGCTGCCTCCTGTCCGCGGTGAGTGACCGAGGGGCTGCGGGACCCGGCGGCGCCCAGCGGGACCCGCTCCCTGCGCTCCGCGTGTCGCGGCCGCCGCGGGCAAACTTTGGGCAACTTTGGGAGCGCTGCCGGGTGAAGGCAGGTGGATCTGTTCGCTTCCCTGTCCCCCCGTCGAGATACTTGCTCGTCTGGAAAACAGCAGTCGCTTGGTTTCCTTTTTAATCAGGTGTGCGTCCTCTCCGGGGACGAGAGGCTCTCCTGAGCTGCAGGAATTCCCTTTGGGATTTTAGCGTTTTTATTTCACAGCTGGCTCTCGGGTTCGTTGCCGTTCAGGTTTGCAGCCCGGCTTTTCGGTTTGCTTTGGTTTCTGTTCAGGAGCTTGGTGGTTCCATGCAAAGCTCTCCCTCGGCCCCAAAACTGGGGATAACGGGATGAGGATTCCCAGAGGCGATTCAGAGGCAGGGCGGGGGGCTCTGGGGTGGGAGTGGGACCTTCCTCCGGCTGCCCACGGGAAGTTCCGCAAAGTGCGGCTCTCCAACAGCACAACCTCGCGTGGATGCGCCGTGTAAGGGAAGAGCAGGAGCCTGGGAGCAAAGGATGTGTTTTCTGGCTGCCGTGCCCCTCCTGGATGTGGTTTCCACGCTTGCAGGTCCCTGACTGGGGCAGTGGCGTTTCCTCCCCCGCCGCAGATGGTTCGTAGCTCGGTGCAGGATGAGCAAGCGGGGCTGTTTCTCCTGGCGATGTGTCTGTGTGTGCTCACACACACAAATATACACACACACGTGTGTGCAGGAGCTGATTCCCGGTGCCACCAGGACTTCTGCACATTCCTCTGAGCTACCTGGTCTAGTGGAAGGTGTCCCTGACCATGGCAGGGGGTTGGAACGGGATGATTTTTAAGGTCCCTTCCAAACCGTTCAGTGGTTTCAGGCTTTGTTCTTGCAGCCTTGTTTCCTTGCAGTGTTTGATTTCTAGTGAGCCTGTTTCTAATTCAGCAGGCTGGGGGAGGAGGGAGGTTGGCAGCTGGCTGTATCTGAGTTTCCCCTCTCACTCCTAACCTTCTCCCACACTTGTTTTCTCTCTGGAAGGTGAGGCTGCCTCACCAGCATCCTGAGGTTGCCCACTGGAGCTGGGTTATGCTGTCAGTACTTTGTTGCCGGTCACTTCTGTTTGCCCTGCTGGGCTGGTGACAGTGGCTGTGGGCATGGAGCCATCTCAGGATGGCCTGGGTCGGAAGGGACCTCAAAGATCATCTCATTCCAATGCCCTGGCCGTGATCAGGGACACCTTCCAGTAGATCAGGTTGCTCACAGCTCCATCCGACCTGACCTTAAAGCAGAGTCAGACCAACCAAGCCAAGCTCAGAGAGTGGAAGTTAACCCAAATGTGTCACTGCATCACTCACCTCCTGTTACTTCTCCCCTTTCTTCTCCCCTTGTCCCTCAAGAAACAAAACAAGTGGACTTATTTCAGGTTTTTTTGGCTGTCAGCACGAGCCACCCAACCATCTGCATTGCCAAAGACTTTTTTTGATGGAAGAACAGGCTGTGAAAATGGATTAAAGTATTAAAAAAAATGACCAGGCAGTTAATTCTTGGAATTCTACAGAGTTTACTTTAAGGGAAAAAAACAAAGTAGCTGATGTCCCGGGTTGGAGCTGGGGACAGGAGAAGGGGACAGCATTCCCATAAGCTGCTGGAGGTGCTCCAGCTTTTAATTCCACTGAAGCCCTTGGCAAAAATCCCATTTCTTTAAAGATTGTTGGCATGAAGAGATCCTCTGGGGCCAGATCCTGCAGAGGGGGAACTCAGGCATCTGCTGAAGTTCACCCTGGAAGTGGTGACAGGATTGAGCCCTTTTGCTGATGCTCTTGGGTCGATCATTGCTGTCAGAAAGCACAAAACCCTAAAGCTTTGGGATAGCACCAGGCACAGAGTGGGTGCAATCCTGTGGCTGGTTCCTTTTCAACCCTTCTATTTTTCTGTTGTGTTAATGTTCCTAGGATCTGGTTCGTACTGGTGGGTTAGAAAGATTCACATGCTCCTTATCAGCACTGATCTGCAAGGTGACTAATACTGAAGTGCTTGAGAAAATCCCTCTCTGTTTTGCTTCTCCGCTTAAACCTTGGATTTGGGGCTCATTTTTGAAGCAAAAGTAGCTCTGCAATCATAACCTGGCTCTGGGACCTGTGATGGCTCAGAAGAGTTCGGTTTGGTTGAGGGCTTTTTCTTTTCTTATAGTTTATTGGGATAATTTTTTATTGGTACGTCCTTGGGAAAACTCTGAACGGGAACCATTGGCTGATCAACAGGTTCAGTGCAGTAAAAGTGCTGCAGCCACGCGGTTCCTAATTGCTGTTACAAACTTTCACCTCGGCCTCTCATGATCTCCCAAGGGTGGGTAAAAAAAAAAAACCAAAAGAAAAAGGGAATTGGGCAAATCTCATTTGCTGTGGTTCCTCAGGCCACACTCCCCAAAGACCTGCCCTGGGCATCCTTGAACAGTGGCAAGAAAAGGGCTAAAATTGGTGGTGGGGGGCATGTTGTAAATGCACAATAATCCCTTTTAGGTTCTTTTGTGTCATTTTGCACTTTTAAGGGCGTATTTAAGGTAATTTGGCCTGAAGAGCTGCGAATTAGAGACTTTTTTTTTTTTTCCAGTGTGTGTCTGGAAAATGAGATGTGGATAATTGGAAGCAGTTGGTGGATTCCACGTGCCTTCAGTCTACAAGCTCCTTGAATTTGCCAGATCTGCCCAGCTGGTGTGATTTGTGCTTTTCTTCAGAGTTTTACTCTGCTCCAGCCATGAAATAGAATAAAAAAGAATGGACTGGAAAAGAATAACAAACTCAGATCTGAGCCTTCATCAGTCCGAGTGTAAATGCTGGAAATGGGACCAGTGTGAAAAATCAGTTAAATTTAAGCTCATGGCACAACCACTTCGGCTGTATCTGTATCTCTTTCCTCCTGACATTGACTGAGAACCTAAAAAGTGAGATAAATATAATTTAAACAAAATAATCACTGTTTTTACCAAAAAGACAAGGTACTCTCTAGAATGCTCGAGCCTAGTTCCTGTACCCAGCACAAAGATCCTTCAGCTGTAACAACTTGTGTTTAACAAAGGCCTTGCCACAAAGCCTCAGTGTACCATTGGGGGTGTGATTTATTAAATTTATGCTTGTAGAAACGCATGACTGACTTTATTTAGGAGAACCAGTTGCCCAACCCTGTGTCTGGGTAGCTCTGAAAGTCTCGTCTCTTTGTAGTGCTGGAAGTTTTCGGAGAACATCTATAATCAGCAATATATTTAGTGCAGAAACTCTTATTTAGGGCATAACAAAGCAAAACTGAAAAATAGGCAAAAAAAAAAAAACAAACACCAAAAAACCCCAGTATCTGAGGAAAAAACTTGCTCTGTGGAATATTTAAGGCTATTTCCAGCAGTGTGTTGCTCCAGCCCTCCACTGTGTCAGCAGGGGGATTCACACCAGCATTATCACATCATCCCTGCAGCCAAGAGGTCTGTCTCCAGCAGGAAAACTCCGGAGAACCAGCCAGAATGGGAATTGTGATGTATTTTAAGAGGAGAGGAGTCTTTAAAAAAAAAAAAGGGGATATTGGCCGAACATTCAGCATCAGGAGGAGGATGGGACCATGGACAGAGAAAGCTGCCTGGCTTGTGAATTTGGGAGTGGAGGTGGATTTCCCCCTTTTTTACAGCACTTTAAAAATATTCTGGTTCCAAGTCCTTCCTTTTGTAATATCAGTGGTGTGAGAGCCCCAGGGCTGCCCCAGATAGAAATGCAAATTGGGGTGTGCTGGGTTTTGTGCTGAGTCTGTCTGGTGGTGGCTTGTGGGGCTGCCCTGACATTTTGTTTCTGTTTCATTGTTTCCAAGTGGTGTGACTTTTTTTCCGCGTGGTTATTTGTCTCTTCTCACTTGGCTTTCCAAGGAAGGGTCATGGAAGTTGGGGGATGCAAAGCAGGGGGATGCTCTGCACGTTTGGCAACTGGGGCGTGAGTAAGTGATGGGACCCTGTTGGGTAGGAGGGGTTTTGGCTCTCCAGAGGCTGCCTTGGAAATGGCAAAAAGGCTGACTTTGTATTCATATTCAGGGAATAATAATAATAATAATAATAATAATAATAATAATAATAATAATAATAATAATAATAATAATAATAATAATAATGGATAGCAGCTTTTCCCCTTTACCAGTTGGTCTTCAGCAGGAACAACTGGAAAGGCTGGTAACTTGTCAGAATCAATCTTCCACATCATATCCTGACTTAGTCTGGTAGGACTGGGAAGTTATCTGGTGTTCCAGCTAGGTAGTAGACACAAATTCTTTTGGGAGACGGGGAGCAGAGGGAAGAGGGACAGGAATATCTCGCTGTTCAGCATCAAGTGTCCTGTTTATTGGCAGCCTGAGGAAGGGCACCGGACACTGTGTAGATCAATGAGACCCAAGATATGATGATCTTGTTTGCGAGTCAGATCTGAACTCACTTGGAGGGGGTTTGTCACACTCTGCATGGCATCAAAATGCAGGATAAAAACTGTTTCTCAGGTTTTGATGGGGAGCAGGACTCTGCTTGGTTTTGTGAGCGCGGTGGGTCACATCCTGCCCTCAGACCAAGTCAGCCCCAGTGTGGCAGTGTCACTTCACTGCTGTGGGTGGGATCCCTGCTGCATCACACCAGCTCCATGGAAATGGATATGTGGCTTTCCAATGCCTGGGAAAGGTTGTGGGATTAAATATAGCCCCGTCCTCTGCTCTCATCAACTCTCTTCCGTATTGGAAAGAAGAGGGAAGTCCTTTGCAAGAACCAAAATCTGGGAAACGCAGCCAAGAAAAACCTTCGGTTCTGGGCCAAAACCATAAATAGAATGGGTTGGAGATGCCTGGAGACCCCAGAGCAGGAGGGGTTGGAGTTCTGGCCCATCAGGTGGGATGGAGAGCATGGATGGACAGACAGACAGACTTGCCAAGCCTGCCTGTGCCGTGGCACTGATTTGTCCTCCTGCCCTGTGCAGCCAGGTAGGGTTTCCCAGTGCTGAGTCCTTGCTGTCCCACTGCTCCCTCCCTTCCAGGCTCCCAGATGTTTTCCAGAAGTCACGAGCTCTCACAGATTCAGCTGGGTGGAAACTGAGCCAAGAGGGGAGATGCTTTTGCCTCTGAAAATGAGGTCCCAGTGGACTGCAGTGGAAGAAGAGTCAGATCTTTTGTTTTGAGGTATGAGAGGGCCAGGGATGTGATTCCAACCACCAGATTGGCCTCCCTCCAGAGCTCTCCCAGCTACTGCCATGGCAGGAAGGTCCTGTCCGTGGTGAGGAGGCTGTTCACCAGCTGAGCAGTTCTCTTGTCACTGTTCCCTTTTGGAGCAGCCCACAGCACGCTTGGCTTTCTGCCTCACCACCAGGGATTTCTCTGGGATGATTCATCATCCTGGGCACAAGCTTCACCTTTCACATTACAAGACCAGGATGCAGGGAGAGTTCATCCATTAGTCCTCAGAAAGTGCCCTGGGGAAGGTTTGGAGGAGAAGATGAGCTCCCCCAAAGGCACTGTTTGCTGGGTGCTCCTCGCATCATTATACACCCCTTTATTTGTTAACCAGACTTCTTTAACGCTGAAAACCTAAAGGCTTGTGGAGATGCAAATGAAAGTGCAAAGTTTCCTTCTGATAAGGATGTCAGTACAACGCCAGCGTTTTCTACCCTGAAACTTCGGCTTTATTAGGAGCATCTACTGGCTCTGGCCCTGCTACAAATCACTTTTAAACAGCTCAGCCTCATGCATAAACCCTAATGAGGGAAGAGCTATAATGGCAAGAGCACTTATGTTTAATAATTGCCCATCTGCACAAACATAAATAGCCCGTGTGAACGCGGCTTGACCTGCTGGCAGGGAGCAGGTGAGGTGAAGAGGCAGAAGCAGATGTCATCTTTCTCTGCTCTTCCAGCTCTTCCAGTCCTTGCCAGTTGTATTCTTGGCCCCCACTCCTGTGGATGCAGATGTGGTGCCCCGGAGTCAGTGCAGCCCTGGTAGGAAGTTGGCTTAGGTGACATCGGCTCTCAGCTCAGTAATTTTCAGATGGTTGGTTTGTGAAGTGAGTTTAGGGATGTTTTTGTGTGCAGGGGTGTGTGCTGTGGGTTGCTTTGGGCTGGAAAGCCCATATTAGTACTGCTTTACCGGCAGTTTATTGGGCCAGATTTTATCTGCAGCACTGACTGATAGATATATTTAGTATTTCCAGGACTTAAAGAGACCTATTCCTGTACAGGAATTTTAGAGACCCCGATGTAGCTCACATTAGCCAAGTCACTTTTGCAGTCAGCTCTAACAGTGGATATTAACAGCCTTAAACTCCCCCATTAGTCACATTAGGTGGATTTCTCCCCCGCAGGGCAGTCACTAACTATCCATTTCCCTGCTTGCGTTGCTGGGAGATGGAGATTTACACTTCTGTCGTTGGCACTTACGTTGTTCGGACTGAACTGGAATTATTTTATAATTCAGAATCAAATTGGGATTATTTTGTGGCGCATCTCACTAGTGAGCTGGGCAAACGGGGTTGGTGATGTTGTCTTGATAAACTGCTGGATGTCATGGCTTGGCTCCATCAATTTAAAGTGGAGAAGAGACCAAAGGAGTTGAATATGGAGCCCCCAACTCTGTTTGCTGAGCCACCACCCCCATGATCTTCCTCTTTCAGCAGGGATATTCCTGCTCCTGACAGCTGGGAGGCTGAGTACGAGCTCCACAGTTGTTTTTTTTTTTCCTCCTCATCCCTGTCATCTCATCATGAGGGGAGGGGAAAAAAAAAATCTATTTAAATACAATTCTTGTCTGGAGGGGAAAATATCAATACTTTGTGTCTCCTTTTGAAGGCTGAAATCTATTGGGCGTCTTTTAAAAAGCTGTTTCTTGGAGGCTCCAACCACGACTCTGTGTTTAACAGATGTTTCAATTAATACCTGGTGACTTGTAACGTCACAACCAGCATCTGAGCAGCGTCTCCAGGGCCGTTATAAACCTCCCAGTCAATCCCAGCTATCCAGCCCGGGAGATTCCTTGCAGGTGGCCTCGGGGTGGGATTCCCCTGGCAGATCAGGACGGGTTTTGGGGTTTCTGTGTGGGTGTGACCCACTGGTCTGAGCTCCCACTGTGGTGACGTTGTCAGGTCTGTGCTGCTGCTGCTCCCTCTCAGGCACCTCAGGCCATTTGACATGTGGGAAAATATCCTGTTGTCCCACGTCATCCCTTTCCAGGGAGTGAAGCCCCTGCAGGTGCTCTGTTATTTGGAGTCCCTGCCCACGGCAGAGGGGTTGGAATGAGATGATCTTTAGGGACTGTTCTGGGATTCTCTGACTGATGCTGTGAGCACTGAAAATAAATGATCTCAGATGGCACCACGTGCCTTGTTATGCACCTTTCTGAGCCCTCACTGACTACAGTTCAACCCTTAGGTAGATTTAAGATCTTAAGCTCCAGGCTGAATCCCTCCCCAGGTTTCTCATGTTGTGTAAGAAGGAAAAAAAGAAGGAAATTTGCTCCATGCTGAGCTTTTCCCTGCAACCTGCTTTATTCATTACCCAAAAGCAGCTTTTATTTCATCTCTCCTAAGTGGCAGCTCGAACTTGGAGGAACACATCCCCTTGCAAGGCAGGAAGGAAATGAAATGGAATATGCTGAGTGTGATGACCACCCTCCCCCATCCAAAAAAAAAAAAAAAAAAGAATCCACAACAATTCAGCACATTTGCACCAAAATGAAAAGCTGCTTCGATGCTGGCACTCAGCATTTTTATGTGCTCGGCTTGGGAAGGGCCAGAATCCAAATCCTGCTGGAGATTATACCCCTGGCACCTTTATTTTGCCACAGCCACATCCAGCTCTTACTTTAAGTGACTGTAGTGGTCATTTTTATAGCTTCTTGCCCTTTACAGACCCCCATCCATTTGTCAGGGGACGAAGGAACCCCTTTGGAAAGTTGATCCCATTCATGTGTATGTGGGATATATGTATTTCCTTTTTTTAAAAATTATTTTTAAGTCACCTTTCACAGCCCTCAGGAGCTTCCTGAGCAGAGATTAAAGGCAGTGCCCTGACAGACGTGATTTCTTGCAGAGGGAGGGAGGGAGGGAATGGAATCTTTCCCAGGACCATTCAGCTCTTGCTGGAAGGGAAACCACTCAGCCCTGGGGCTGCAGCAGCACTGGCTGATGTGGTTCGTGGATCCCACTGCGAAAGCCACTTCATCCTCCTCACCATCAGGGCTCAGTCCTGAGCTCTGCCCAGTATTTCCTGGCTGCTTTTCTCCCTGTAATTTGGGACAATTCAGCAAGGAATGTGGAGGGATGTCGGTGCTTTCTTCCCCTTGTTGAGCTGGGACCTCCATGGAGGGTGATGGAGTCCCTCTGCCAGCCTTGCCCTGCCTGGGGCCCCCTTTGGGAATCCCTCCCTGGAGGGGATTTTCTGTTGCCCTGGGGTCGTTTCAAAGCAAGATGCAAGTGCAAAAGAGCCAACCCTGAGACAAACCACTTGCTTCCTTCAAAGTCTGGATCCACCCATTTAGTTATTTTTCATTTTCATCCTCACTTTTAAGAATAATTAGGCTTTTCCAGCCTTTTTTTCACAATAGCTTGTCTTCTTTCTTGACATACTGAAAGGCAGGGAAAAATAATGCTGCTGAGACAGTTCCCAGCTTTACAGGGCACCAAAAGGAGGCCAAACGTGAAGACTTACCGAGATGCTGAAGTGTCAGCTGCTGAGTGACTTTTTGGGGGGAATGATATTAAACTCAGCTGCAGAGCCATGTGGGTCTCAGCTCTGCTGTGCACTTAATTCCAGTGCTCCAGGGATTTCCTCTCAAAGAATTTTCCCACCCTTTCTGCTTTGCTCTACTCCCTGACTCTGACTGTACAGTTTATTTCTTGCACAGTTTCTCCTTTTCCACCTGCTGGAGGTGGTGCTTTGTAGCTGGGGCACGGGGATTCTTGTTCTGTTGGTGTCTCCAAACAGTTTCCTTTTGCAGCACCGTTTCTGGCAAAACTAAACTTTGTTCCTCCTTGCCCTGCTCTCTCCCTCTCTTTCCTGGGAATTCATGCAGCAAACGGAATATCAAAGGCTTGTCTTTGGGCTGTTTGTGTACAATGCAGATGAGGGAAGGTTCTATCAAGAGGAATAACAGCCTGTATTGGAACAACTGAAATATATATTTTTATATGAATCTTTTTCTATGGAAAAATACACACTTTGAGGCATAGAGGTACTTCTTGAGGTTTGAAAGAGAAACGAAGCTGAGCAGCCATTGCTCTGGCTTTGGCTTGGAGGTGTTTCTCAGTGGGACATGGAATAAAAAAGCCTGTTGGTTGTGGAGTGCCTTGTTGTAGAACCATCACTGCCATCCTGTGCTACAGATGTACCATGTACCTCTTGAAAGTCAAGCTCACAAATTAACAATCATGGCTCTTCTGGGCATTAGAACACTTAAAATCCCGTGGAGACAGTGATTTTTATGACATGCCAAGGTTTTCCTCACGTCTGGCCACCTGCTCATTCCCTCTGTCACAGAGGTGATAACTCTTGCCTGTCCCTGCAGTCCCACGAAGGACTGATGCTCCCACCTCCCTGACTTAGTGATTTATTTGCTCTGCAGGTGCTAATTACTCTGTTTTTTGTGTGTAATTAATAAACTTGACTCAGCGTAGAACAGCGATTTCAGACCTATTCAATGTGCAGCCTGAAGTTTCCTCGGTGTGTTCCAGGGGGAAGGAGCTTTAAAAGCTTTTTTTTTTTTCCTATCTCTGGCTGCACCAGTCGGTCCAATAAAAAAATATTATGTCCCATATATCAGCAGTCAATCATGGCTGTGATAGCGCTTCATAAAACTGTGGTATGAGATGTTACTTTTAGAGACCCATTCATCTTGGTCCCCAGTTCTTTTGGAGATGCTTCAGTGGCTGAAGGTGCTCTGGGAGTGCATGATCTCCACTGTAATTAAATTTACACACCATGAGGAGGAGACTCCCGATGTTGAAGTGTGTATTTGTGCCTTCCACCCTGACTGTTGTTTTCATTTGGATCTTACAAACTTGCCAACTATAAGGCAGGAATAACCTTTCTGTCTCCTTGAGGTGCCGGCCAATGTGGGGCTCCTACTGTTACAAACCTGTATAAATAACCCTGTAGAGTTATTCACCTTCCATTTCTTAAAATTCACTTTTTTCGCTGTGCTGCTTTCACTGGAAAGCTGCTCCTAGAGCTCTGGTAGTTAAAGTGTGTTAGCCAATCCCTGATGGTTTGGGAGATGGAAAGGAAATTAAAAGTTTAAGCTTGCTGCCTTGGGCCTACTTGACCTGAGCCTCAGAAATGTCTTAGGGGACCACTAAGCATCTGGAAATATTTTTAAACCTTGCTATAAAGCTGAGGATTTGGTTGTCTGTTCAAATTGGTTTGCCATGTGGTGTTGTTACAGGGAGATAAAACAAAGCCAGGATTTATTGAGGGGGCATCCTCCAAAACCATTAAATTCTCTTGTGGAGGAGGAGCTGAGTAAAGGTTGTGATTTTCTGAAGGGAAGGCACCTCATGTGCTCCACAGCACGTGTATCTGCTCTTTGGAAAGAGAGATGGGAAGGGAAAACAGTCCATGTGGCTTGCAAGCTGGGATGGAGGCCCCAGGGACTGGCCCGGACCTGTGATCCCAACATGGAATTGCCTGGGGATATGGGGAGGACAGGGATGAGGGAGAGGATGGAGATTGTGGTAGCTGGGAGCCACCAGCAAGAGAGACTTGAGGGCAGCAGGCAGGAGCTGCGGCTGCAGAGGCATTAGGAACCACAGCCTTTGGGTAGATCCATCGTGGAATAACCCCAAATTTGAGCTGAATCTCGTGTGGGTTGACCCCTGGGTGTGCTGATCCCACTGTGGTCCCTGCTGTCTAGAAGAATCCCAGAGCTGTGGCATTCCCAGGGACATCCCATTGCTGGGAATGCTGAGCAGCCCAGGTGCAGTCATCTCTCCTGAACTGCTTTGTTCCAGCGTGGGTTTTGTGGTTGGTTTTTGGGGTTTATTTTCTCTGCATATTGCTCTAATGGTGTATTTCCCCTCCTGTTCCTCTGTGCTGCAGATCTGACAGGATTTGTTATTATGTAACTGAAGCCATCATCATCATCATCAAACAGCAACTTTGTCTTTGATTTGGGCTTGCTTTCTTCCCCACTATGGGACTGCTGAGAAGTCAGGTCTCTCTTTCCAGAAGGGGTATTAAAAATGCTTGGCAGGTTGATGCCCCTCTCCTTTGTAATTATTTCTTCTCTGCCAGTTCACCACTCAAGCTTCCTGGGCTGTCAGCTCTGAAAACAAGTATTAAATATAGATTGCAGCCCTGGGAGGAGAGCCCAACCAGCCAGAGTGCAATGGACCTAAAAATAAATGCTGATTTCCCTTGCAGAGCAGCCTGGGGAAAAGTAGAGGCAAGGAACAGCATCCACTGGGGCAACCATGAGGAGAAGGAGATGAACCACTAAATTCAGCTGCAGTGGAGAGAGGCAGCAGTTCAGGATGAAGCTGAGCAGCTCTGAGTTCAGTTCCAGACTCTGGAAATGAACGTTCTGCTAGGGGTGGTCTTGTGGCTGAATGCCTAAAACCCAACCTGGAAATGAGAAAAACACAATTCCTCTACTCACTTTTTTTGCTTATTTCTTTTGCCTTTTGTCTGTCTGCATCCCGAAGATGTCGTAATTAGTGTTTGGCTCAATTAGCCTTACAAATTGATGTCACAAGGATGATGCTGTCACCCTGTACGTGTGACAACATTTAGGGAGTGGAAGCATCTTCTTTTTCTTCATGGAAGAATTAGGAAAAACTTCCTTACTGAAAGAGTTGTCAAGGATTAGAACAGGCTGCCCAGGGAATTGATGGAATCACCACCCCTGGAAGTGTTCAAAAAATGTGTGAATATGGTGCTTAAAGACACAGTTCAGTGGTGGACATGGCAGTGCTGGGTTAGTGGTTGGACTCTGTGATCTCAGAGGTCTTTTGTGGTCGGACTCCACGACCTTTTCTGACCTTAAGGATTCCATGATTCTAAAGAAAAGGACCAGCGCCGGTGCTGGAGTGTTTGTACACTCATGGGATTGAATTTGGCTGGGGGCAGGAAGGTTTGTAGCAGCGAGGGAGTGAGATGTGGGAACAACCTGCCGAGAGCTGCGTTGAGAGCCAGAAAACCAACATCTTCTGTGATGGAGGTCGGCCCATTTCTGAAGGGGAGGTGGTGTCTGTCGCAGGGGCTGTCCCAGGAGGAGCCTGCCTGGGATGTGTGTGTTGTTCAGGTGCTGTGCAGGGAGAGGAGTTGGTGGGATCCTGTTCACAGGGCAGTGCTCTCACTCCTGCTCGAGGAAAAACTGACCAAGGCAAAACCACCTTTAGCACAAGCAAGGTCTCGTTGCAGGATGGATCTACCTGCTGGTGCAGGAACGGGAGCTTGGTTGGGCTTGGAGCCATATCCGTCTTTGACTTTGAGGCTGATCAGGGTAGGAGATGGAAATGGGTTGTTTTGGAAAGAGAACCATTTCTTCTGGCTTAGAAATGAAAATCCAGTGTAGAAATCCAGTTTGTTGAGAGATGGGCAGGATCTCTCTGGGGTTTCACGTGGTCATCATAGAATCATGGAAAGGTTTGGGTTGGAAGGGACCTTAAAGATCATCTCATTCCAACGCCCTGCCATGGGCAGGGACACCTTTCACTCTCCCAGGTTGCTCCAAGCCCCGTCCCACCCGTCCTTGGACACTTCCAGGGATGGGGCAGCCACAGCTTCTCTGGGCAACCTGTGCCAGTGTTTCACTATTCTCACAGTGAAGAACTTCTTCCTAACATCTAATAAATCTCTCCTCTTAGTTTAGAACCATTCCCCCGTGTCCTATCACTACCTGCCCCTGTAAAAAGTTGCTTTCCCTCTCTTTTTGAACCCCCTTAAAGTACTGGAAGACTGCAACGAGGTGTACCCAGAGTTTGGTCCCTCCCGTGTTGCAGATTTGCCGGGTCCCTGCTGGAAAGGTCTCCCTGGTGATCCCTCTTTTGGCAATCTTCCCCTTGGCCTCTTTGTTTTGGAATGTGTGTGCGAGTGTCACGGGCTCGCTGCCGGATGTGTTTGTGTGTCAGGAAGCTCCAAGCCAGCTGGAGGACTTTGCTCTCCACGTGACAGGGGCCGCTGCCCTGTCCCGAATTGCCCCTTGTTTCGAGGGATCCCTCCACAGCAGACCCAGGCCCTCCTGTGCCAGCCAACAGGGGCATCATTCGGGTTGTCCTGAGGATCAGGAAGGGAAGGAGTGTTTTCTTAGGGAGCAGGGACAGGGAAAGGTTTTCATCAGGATGACACCGGCCTCGTGCTCAGTGTTCAGACGGGTTGGCAGCCCCAGCCCGGTGTTTCTCCGAGCACAATTGGTCTGATTCTTTAAATCTTGTGTCATTTTGCCTTTCTAAGGGTGTATTTAAGGTAATTTTGGCTGAAGAGCTACGAATTAGACACTTTTATTTCCCCCCCAGTGGTTGTCTAGAAAATGAGATGTGGATAATTGGAAGCAGTTGGTGGATTCCACGTGCCTTCAGTTTACAAGCTCCTTGAATTCACCAAATCTGCCCAGCTGGTGGAATTTGTGCTTTTCTTCAGGGTTTTACTCTGCTCCAGATTTGTGGTGGAAGAGAAGAACAAACTCAGATCTGGTCATTCATCAGTCCGAGTGTGTTTCAGACAGGAGGGAGATGAAGATTATTATTTTTGATTGCTCCCATGTGAGAAATCGGGAGCCTCACCCAGGTTCTTCACGCTGTACTAAAATAACAGTGGCAAGATTGAAAGCTGAGCTTCTCCCCCAGAAAGATGCAGCCAACCATCTCCAACCCCACGTGCACAGGGGCGGGAGCTGCTCAGAAGGGATGAGAGGGAGAGAGGTTTAAAATTGAATTTGTACCCCGAGGTCTGCAGTGGGGACACCATTAACCCTCTGCAGAGCTCACCAGTTAGGGACTGGGGCTGCTGTCTGACTGGGGGGGCTGTGGTTACTGCCAGATGAGATCTAATTGATCTTAAGGCCAAGATTCAATGATTTTTGACTGATCTCTTCACATAGACCTTGCTGGCTGTTTGCCTTCCAAATGTATTTTCCTTAAAAAAAAAAAAAAACAAAAAAAAACCCACCAAAAAACCCACCAAAACCAATCTTTTACTTGAGGAATATTCTCAGAAGGTGGTTTTTTTTTTTTTGTTTGTTTATAAAGTTTTGAGGGGTGAGGGAGATATTTACCCTTGGGGATTTTAATTGGTTGATGGGGAAGTAAAAATAGGGTCGTTTTCCCCCTTTTTCTTCTCAACAAGATACTAGAAATGCTCAGAATTCCTGAGTTATTTTTCGTAGCAGAAGGGTGAATAAAGGGGAAAAAAAAAAAAAAAAAAGCCTTGTTTTTTAACTTTCTTTTCAGGACAGAAAATGACCAGAATGTGCCACATCTTTAATTGGTGGCAGAGCCATTTCTGGGAAGGAGGGAAATACCATTTTCCTCGTTCCCAGGCTGTCAGTCTGACACACTCCGAGAAGGGATAAATGACCTGTGTCACAGATCAGATGGTGGAAGATTTTCAGTTTGGAAAGTTGTTCTGTCACAGAGATTCTTTTGAATCGTATTCGGTCGGGAGATCTCCAACTCACTTCCACAGCAGCAGATTTAATTGGGAAAGAAGAAGTTCGGGCTTAGAGATATAATAGTGGACTAAAGGTGTTTGAGAGTCTGAGAAGTTCCTAAGCGTGGAGATCAGGGGTTTGGTGTCTCCTGGGGAGAATATCAGTGGGTTACCCCCAAGCTGTGTTTTCCTGCAGAATGGTGGCATTTAACGGTGTGACAGCAGCAGATGTGAGTGTCAGGAGAGGGCAGGAGGTGCTGCAGGGGAAAAGCTGCATTTTCTTCATTATGTGGGAGACCGTAGAGTCTGATGTGTCTGTTCTTGGGTTTGACTGGGAGATGGTTATTTCAGCCTCTGATCCAGCTCCTTGTCTTACTGGAGCTAAAAATTGGTAACTTTCCCAGTGGAAGCAACATCTGATCTGCTTTCTGTCTGTTAGGAAAACGCTGCTGAGTTTCTGTGCCAGTGCTGTCCTGATGACATGTCCCATAGGATCACGGGTTCAAGACCTCAGTTCCAGCATCCCTCTTTCCAAGCAGGAGCTGGCGCTGAAAACAGAGAGATAGAAGCGTGCAGGGGCTCGGTCACATATTCCTTGGGCCCAGGGAATTTCACTGAAAGCTGTGCTTGGGAAAATCCTACCCTGCCAGTCACTATGCCCAGGCAGAAAAAATCAGCTTAGTCCCTGGTGACCGTGGGCATTGCTGTGCCCTCGGAGGGTCTGACGGGGGGATTAACACTCCTGGAAATGGTTCCCCTGGAGGGCTGAACCCCACGGGCAGCACCAGTGCTCCCTGTGAGCCAGGGGCTGTGGCACGTGGGGTGTTCCTCAGGGAACTCCTCAAGGTGGGGGGGGTGGCAAGGCTTGTTGTTGCCCTTGCCATGACCCATAAGATTTGTGGTCACCATATGGAGAGCCTCTGGCAAAGGAAGAGGACTCTGGCAGCAAGCCTGGATGATGATGCTCGGGAAGAAAGAGGTCCTTAACCATTGGAGTGGGATGGTGGGGTGAATCCTCTAGGAATGGGTTCAGCCTTTGGCCTGAAGGCACTTCCAAGACAGTGGAAAACCTTTCATAGAATCATAGAATCAGAGGGGTTGGAAAGGACCTCTGACATCATCAAGTCCAACCCTTGATCCAACCCCACCGCGGTTCCCAGACTATGGCACTCAGTGCCACGTCCAGCCTCATCTTGAAAACCTCCAGGGATGGAGAATCCACCACTTCCCTGGGCAGCCCATTCCAATGGCTGATTACTCTCTCTGTAAAGAATTTCTTTCTGATATCTTCGGTTGCCTATGAAGATAAGTAGCAGCACAGCCAAGGAGTTGGAGTTAAATGTATAGAGACTAAATCCTATGGAGTTCCTTTGCTTAGGAAATTTCCAGGATTCAGCAAATTGAAACACTGAGTGAACTCCAGCTGGTTTAGCCACAGGGAACGAGCTTTTGCATATCCCTCTTTATAGAGACTTCGCATATTCTCCATGACTTTTTCTGGTCCATAAGTTGGGCGAGGAGAGTTCAAATTGGGACAGTGTCCAAAGGGTTAATAGAGTGAGTTTGCTGCACAGCCTTGGAAAATGGGGAATGGGATGACAGAGGTTTCCATGTTTCTTTTGTAATCAGTTAAGTGCTCTCACTCTGATAAGCCAAATATGATTTTAATTAAAAAGCCATTCCAGCAGGATTTAATTTTTATGCCATTGAAGAGGCAAATTGCTCTGTATATAAAAAGGAGGGGGAGAAATGATTGTCTTCTTGTTCCAAGGAGTTTTAATCCACAGTGGCTTGGATCCCGGGGCAGGGATAATTTCCCTACTCCTGGGAAGAAATGTGGTGATTTTTGCTTTCTCACATCTTCTTTAAGATATCCCTGCTTTGACTCCATGTGTTAAGGAGTTAATTTTGCCATCCCAGGGGGATGCTGCATTCCAAAGGAGCCAACCTTGACTTTTGTTCCTGTTAAATGATGGCTTATAATAGGAGAGTTCAACGTTTTGGTGCTGAGGGAAGCACTTCCCTCTATTTTCTATCCTGCATTTCCTTTTGTGGAGCAAAGCTTGGAGCTTGTGCTGGGCTAAATCTGGGGATATTTAGCCATGTTTGGTGGAAAACGGGTGTACACCTGGGAGAAAATAAAGATGTTATTCTGCTCCCTTAGATTGTTCAGTCTTGTCTGCTCAGGGTGTTTAGTTGGGGCATGAGATGCTGCTGTCAAATACCTCTGGTAACAACTGTCTGACAGCACCTTGTGTCACCGAGGACATGGATGACACATCTTCCCCAAAGGCTGATAGACGAGAAGAGCAGCAAGGTGATGGTTATAAACTCCATCCAGAGCTCTCAA
This sequence comes from Oxyruncus cristatus, assembly GCA_013399855.1. Lineage (NCBI taxonomy): Eukaryota > Metazoa > Chordata > Aves > Passeriformes > Cotingidae > Oxyruncus > Oxyruncus cristatus. The sequence continues at coordinate 147,980 of VXAY01003151.1, forward strand.
AGGTCTTGCAGATTTTTATTTGTTTGTTTTGATTTCATTTATTCACCCACAAGGCTATTTCCAGTCTATATAATCAGAGTTACGGTCTGAAGTGTTGCTGTAAATAAAAAAACTGGGGCAGGATCGCTGAGCTTCACTTTGCTAAAGCTCTTTGCAAGGCTCAGTTTTGGATGTGTAGCTGGACAGGCTGCTGGGAGTGTGCAGCAGGGGATGGCTCCTTGCCCAGCTCGGGAAAACTGTGGAAGAACATTCCCTCCTCCCTTGAGGTCTTGTGAGCATCAGTTACAAGTGGCAGTAAACACAGCTACAATTACTGACGTAACAGGCTTTATATTGGCATATACACCTCACAGAAAGGTACTAATCATTTTAGGCTTTGTTGCTTCTCTTTCCTCACCCTGTGCTGCTGCTGCTGCTGTGTCTTCTGTGTGAGCCCCGTGAGCCCGAGCCTGGGAGTTGAGGAATGAAATTCAGAGGCAAAGCCGCATTTCCACACTTGGAGAAGCCACTTTCTCCCAGAAATACTCGTGGCCTGATAAACCCGTGAGGGAGGGCACAGCTCTATCCTGGTGCCAGTTTGGCTGTGATTTAGAAGTGTCTCATCTTTGTGCTGTGTCAAAGTGCCATAAATTCTCGTCTAGAAATAACAGTCCCCGATAACGTGTGCAGGGCTGGGAATGGGATGTTCTGGGCAGGAAGCAAACCCCAGAGGCAGAAAAGCCAGGAAGAGGGAAGTTAATGGCAAGAACCAGATGATGGTGAACACAATGTTCGCTGCAGTGGTCAAGCACAGGTTGTTGAGCAGAATACCCTCATTTTTCACTTGTCTAGGTGGTGGGTTGTGGAGCTTAGAAGAGTTTCTGAAGGAATCTTGACCTCAAACATGATTCCTGTTGGGAATAACTTGAAGTACCTTGTCTGGAAGATGTTCCCTGGCTGGAGCAGCCTCTGCCAAGGCAGTATGAGGCTGTGCCACTGAGATGCATTTTCAGCTGTGACCACAGACAATCCTCAGGGGAAAGGTTAAACTCTTCACAGAAGAATAAAGCAGTTGGGTTGTGAAAGCACTAAAGACATGTTTTAAACCCATGTTCCCAGATTAAGACCCAGACAAGTCTGATAAGCCACGTGCAGTGGAACCCTCTTACATGATGGGGCACCTAAAATAGGCAAGTGGGTCAAAGTGTGATCCCAGAGCTCATCTGCAGGCACAGGGATTGCACAATCCATTCGTTTTCATTAAGTACGTCCAAACAGTTCATAACAGGCAGGTGCAGCCAGAGTTCACTGTGTCCCCAGCTCAGCACAGCAAGGCTGGGCTTGTGGGGTCCAGCAAACCCAGAACTGAGGACATGGATGTTCTTGCTTTGAAGGCTTTTCTAACAAAAACACCTTAATCAAAGAGATGTGCCCCTGAAGTGGAATTTGTAATGACTTCTGTGCAGCGTTTCCTCCTCTTGAAGCCCAGAACATGATTGAGACTCCATTATTTGACTGTGGGTTTTTTCCAAACATAGAGCAGCAAGAGCATGATAAGAGGCCAGCAGCTATTTGGGAAAATCCAAGTGGAATGAAACACTTCAGTGGCTGGGCCAAGATCTAATGTCCAAACCCAGGAAGTCTGTGCAGTTGCAACTATATTAAGGTTGGAGTAATCCCTGATGGGAAGGATAGATTATTTTATTTGGCAAATTACTAAAAGCAGCTAATTTTCACCAGTTACCACCAGTAGGTTGAGTCCAAAAACCTGTTTCTGATAAAGTATAACTCGTTCTCTGTTGAACTTTTCCTTTTCAGGAGCTGAGCTGGGAAGCCTAACCCATTTTCCCTCACCCCTGCTATTAATCCAGATAATCTGGAGAGGGTTATGGATTTATATAGGTTTTCACTTCTGAACTAGATGCAATTTTCTGATTGTAGAGGACCTCTGAAGACATGCAACACCTCACTGAGTTGCTAAGTGTAGGTGCTGAGAGGTACTGAGATAACCTTGGAGTGAGGACATCCATGCCTTGCTCCAGGAGGATGCAGAGCTCCTCTACATCCTTTTGTGCTTCCTTTCCACGCCCTCCTTTTTTCTTTATTGCCCTTTAAAAATCGTTGACGTGAGGGGTGCCACAAGGCCGATCTTCCCAGTGCCTTGGAGAAAAGGAGGATTTTCTCCTTGTTCCTCCTCACTGTTCAGTTTATAGAGCAAACAGTTGTGTTTGCCTTTTCTCGGCAGCACATACTGGGAGTTCATGCTGAATTACTTCCCTCTTTTAGTCCCTAAATCCTCCACTTCTTTTCCAAAATTCAGGCTGCCATACTGGAGGGCTGTGCTGAATCTGTTCTCCTTTGAGTCCAGGTTTTTTATTTGGCTGTAGTCAAGTAGATCTTCTCAGCCAGCAATTACAAGTGCTTTGAGGTGCAAGTTATCCAGGCCTGCTAATTCCGAATGTTTACCTCTTGTAGAAGCTGTTTAACATCTGCCTTTGTTATTAATGAACTGGAAAAAGCTTCTTCATCACCATCCACGTTTCAGTGCTGCTTTCCAAGTACAGGTCAAAACCACACGTTGAACGTTCCTCTGCTGCAGTGTGCAACCTGTAAAATTTGGTTGGTTGACACGTTTTTGTTACAAAAAAACCAAACAACCCAAAAAACTCCAAGGAAACAAAACTCAAAGCCGACCAAAGAAAAACAAAAAACCTAGAAATATTCACTTCTTATTAATCTCTTCTTTTTATCAGCTGTGGGTTTTTCCTGATGTCTTCAGGGTCTCATAAAATGCTTTTAAACTTCACGGTACTGCATTTATATTTCTTCATCTATATTTGCCTTAGTTTAGTTAACATTGGGTTGTTGGTTTACTTACTTATTTTCGCTTCCAGTTCCCCCTTTTAATTCGTAGTTGAACTGGGATTCAAGTTTTTACTCCAGGTTAATCATTGGCACTGGGAAACCAGGCTTGGCTTGGGTCATCATCCCTTTGGCTGCCTGGCCCATCCTTCCAGAAGAACCACGACCTGTCTCATAGCACTGAGCAACCTGGGCCGGTGGAAGGTGTCCCTGGCCATGGCAGGGTCGTGGAACTGGATGATTTTTAAGGTCCTTTCCAACCCAAACCATCCTGTGCTTCCATGATTCTGTAAATAGGGCAGGTAGGGGTGGGTGGTGAAGGAGATTCTCCCCATCATCAAGGTGGTGCCTGGTCATCAAGAAGAGAAGGTTTTGTGGCAGGTAGGATGCCCAGGTGACAGGAGGACCACAGATTTTGTTACAGAAGCATCGTGTGGGGAACCATAGGGATATTTTAATGGGACACTACAACATACTGGTGTTGCTTTCGGGATGACAGGGAGGGGAATTTGGCCGTGAGAAAAAGATAATATGATGTTAATGACATCATTCTGGAAGTGCAGGGATGCATTCCTGGAAAAGGTGGGAAGGATCAGCAGAGCAGAGCATGTACGTGCAACCATCCATTTCCTACAGTAATTGTTTACTCAAAAATCAACTCTAATAAACACTATTATCAGCACAGGGAAATTTCCCACAGTTCACAGAGAGGACCTAAGAGGGGAACTTCATTCATTTCACGGGGTGGTGTGGTTTTAGAAATGTTATGACCAATTCAAGTGCTGTTTCATTAACAATTTTAAGGTTACTACAGTTAATAACACCAGAGAAGAAAACTAAATGTGCTGAATATTAGAGTAGAGCACATGCAAATGGGGATCCCCTATTTGGTGTCATTGTTTCTAGAGATATGTCTGTGTTTATAAAACATATTCCTCTTCATGTGACCTGGATGGCAAGTGAAAAACTTGGCTGGGTTTTGTCAACTAATGTTTTTTAAAACGTTCTTGGACCGTGTTGCATGTCCGTGCTTGAAGTGTTACTGTGGTGAATGCCTTCTGCAGGAAATCTGGGACTTCCAGGAGTTTATGATGTGGCTGAGAAGCCTCTGCTGAAGGTAAAACTTCGGAGGGAAGGAGGACTGGATTTTTTAATTGTTATTAGTTTTATTTTTTAATGATGCTCTCTGATTGCTTTAGAAGGGTGTTTTGTGGTTATTCCCTCCCAAGGCATTTTGTGACTAGAAACTTTGATGGCAGCTTGAGCTATAGCAGAGGGACATTGAAAGGAGTTTTAAATCTTCATCTCAAGATAAAGAAATCATTTAGGTTGGAAAAGACCTGGAAGATCATTGAGTTCAACCATTAACCCAGCTCTGCCGTGGTCACCACTAAACCGTGTTCCCAATCCAGAACTTCTTGAAGCCATAAGATTTATCCTTCTTGGATGGATAAACTTGGCTGGACTCAATGTAATCATCCCCTGGGTGGCTTAGAAGATGTCATCTTATTTCCAGTTGCATCCTCAATTAATGTCCTGACAGGACAGTGGTGCAGGGAAAGGTCTTACACCGGTTGCTGTTAAAGCACCAGACCAAGCACGTCACTGACATGAAGTTGTTGTAGACAAAAGGTGAAGGAATATCATGGATCACCATGGAACTAAAAAGGGCCCAGGCAACTGGGGTGGAAAACAGCATTTTCAGGAGCAGTGAAGTCCTGTGTTCACAGTGTCCCCCTCAGACAGATGCTTGTTCAGGGACACGGAGGTTCTCATGTCGAGGGTGGATGAAAGGAGGTTGTAGTGAGGTGGGAGCCGATCTCTTCTCACAAGTAAGAAGCGATAGGATGAGAGGAAACGGCCTGAACTTGCAGCAGGGGGGTTTAGATTGGATATTGGAAGTGATTTCCTCATGGAAACAGTTGTCAAGCACTGGAGCAGGCGGCCCATGGAGTCCCCATCCCTGGAGGGATTTAAAAGCCATGTAGATGTGGCACTTGGGGACATGGGTTAGTGGTGGATTTGGCAGTGCTGGGTTAACAGTTGGACTTAATGATCCCAAAGTTCTTTTCCAACCTAAATGATTCCGTGATTCTGTGATGTCAAGGCCTGTTGACTGGTTCCTGGTCAGCTGTACAAACCCTAGGAGAGAAGTAAAAACCACAGCAGGTGGAGGCACCTCCTGTGCAGAACCGGTTCCTGATTCCCTCTATCCCTTCAATATCCGATATAATATATAACGAGGAAAATCCCAGGTCTGGTGTGAAACTGTCTGAGGAGCTCTCAGTGAGGTTCACGTGGGTGTGGGGGGGAGCTGATGGGCTGCATGGATGGAGAGGAACTAAAATGAGGAATTACTGGGGGTTTTTTAAGAAGTTTTTTTTTATCATTCAACTTTGATTTTGGGCAAAGCCGTTTTTTTTTATTCCTTCTATTTCAACATGAACCTATATATCCAAAAGCTGTTGGACTATGTTGTGTCACTCGGGGAGCCGGAGGGGATGAAGGGGGATGTCCTTTTCTAGCAGCTTTTCTGCTTCTCCTGGGGATGATTTGATGGCTTGAAGTTTGTTTTTCCTGTTCAGCTGTAACTGTGCAACACAAGTATCTGGTGCACTGATACCAGAACTTGCTGGAAGGTGATTATTTTACTAAGGCTTAGATAAGGGATCTGGAAGGGGTTACTCTTGGTTCCTGCTCCTGGTGAAACGTTTTGTCCTCCTCATCTTTCTGTGCTTCTCTTCTCCAACTGCAAAATCAGAATTTCTCAGGGGTTTTTTGCCTGTTTAAGTTCTTTTTCCACATCAAGGCTGCAGAGGAGGGGCTGAATACATAGACAAGCCCTCTTACATATGGCTGCTGATTATGTTAGGCTGGAAGTAAGATAAACAATAAACTGGAAGCAAACTTTTGTTTTGGTCGAAGGAAAAGAGGCAAGTGATCCCTGATGGACTTTTAACTGGGGCACATGTCTCTGTTTTGGGGTGAAACCACTTGAAGAAACTGGAGTCCAGGCAGGGCCTGAAGAATGACAAGAGGTCTGAAAAACGTGGGGGGAGGGGGGGGGAATAAAAGAACTGGGGATGTTTATTCTAGAAAACGAAACACTGAAGGGAGAAATCACAACTTGTCTTCAAGTCTGTGGGAAAAAAAAAAAAAAAACAACCCTGCTACAAATAAGAAGTGGGAGAAAAAAAATCTCCATAAGCAGTCTGGGTCAAACTACAAATTTGGGGCTTAAATTGCAGCCACAGTAATTGGGGCTAATTCTTTTTGAAGCAGAGAGAAGCCCAGGAATTGGTTAGGATTTATAAGGACACTGGGGAGTCTCTGGCGCTGTGGACAGTTAAAGGATGGGGCAAAAGCTTGTGGAAACCATTACTGAGAGTTCCTGCTTATCAAATGGAGATTAAATAGTCAGTCCCTTATGGACTCCCCTAATACTTGTTGTTTTTTCTTTGCCCTCAGCCTGCGGACACAGGAGGTAGATTGTTAAAAGAATCCCAGGAATTGCGCCTTCTCCCTTTGCTCTCAACTCAGAATCATTTTCATGCAGAATCGTGGGCTGGTTGAGGTTGGAAGAGACCTCTGAAATTTGTCTGTGTGACTGTGTGAGATTAAGTTTGACCCTCTGCATAGCCCCAACCATTGGTTTCTTCTTTTGACCTGCAGTTCAGACAGACCCGAAGGATTTGGAAGAGACATTCCTGAAAGAGGCAAGTTGTGCCTGTCAGTGTTAAACCATCCCCAAGCAATGCTTTGCTTCTAATCCTCGTTTGTCTCACTAGAGAATTCACTGACTGGAATTTGTTAAGCCTTTTTTTTTTTTTTCCCCATTAAATAGATATCCTTGGGAGGAAATCTTCTTGTAGTTCAGGCACTTGCTGGCTGTGATTGATTACACATTTCCTTTCTCTCTCTCTCTACGTTTAGCTGGGCTTTTTTATGTGCTTTATTATTATTATTTTTTGGACTAGCAGGTTTTGCAGACCTTTAATCATTCCTATAATGCCATTCTCCGTGTTTTATGGGTTGGTTAGGCAGGGTGTATATTGTGCCAGGTGAAATCCTCCCTATTTCCAAGCCAACAGAAAGCCCTGTGTCTGGAGTTTGTCTCACAACTTACTCTGCAAACAGACCACCACCTCCCAATGAAAATCTAATGGTTATTGTTTTTGAAAGTGAAAAGGTGGAGCCCTGTAGATGAACATTTGGTCCTGTAAGAGGGGGTGATATGGCTCCTCTTTGGCCCCAAGTTATTGTGCACAGCGTTGGAGTCAAAAGCTACTTGAAGATTAGTCACAAATAATGCAGATTTCCACACTAGAAGGGTTGTGGAACAAAGCAGTCCCACAGAAAGGTACAGTCTCTGTGTTTGGAGGGTTTTAAGACTTGGTTAGAGAAATCTGCGGCTGAGCAAGAGTAGCGTTGCTGTGAGTCCAAATTCAGCCCTCCAGAGACCCCTTCCAGCCAAATTTCCTGTGATTTGATGAAAAGACGGCACTGGGTACTACTTTTTCTGTGGCCACCAAGATGCTTCTGCTGAATCCTTTCCCTGGGCAATACTGGGGTAATCCTTTGTCCAAACTTCCTGATGAACGGGTTGTTAAAACAATAATGATGAGGGATTAACCACTTTACAGGTTAATCAGTCCGTGTTTGTGTGATCAGCTGGAGGCACCACACCAGTGTCACCAGGAGAGGACTGAGCTTTTTTGGGGGCTCAGCTGGCATTCAGCTGGCCAGAGCATCTGGCTGTCTCAGAATTGTTTTTGTTACAACCAGAACTCATTTTTCAGGACCACTGAGACAGTTCCCTAGGCTATATTAGCAAAAAATGACCACTCTTGTTGTAGACTTCGCGCAGGGCTGTGTTTTTTTTATGCACTGAGCATCAGTCTGAAATCACCCCACTTCAGGAAGGCTCTTGAGAGCTGAAATCCTGGTGAACTCAAAGGGACACCTGAAAACAAAAAGCCTCCTCTTCTGTTATCCCATGTTGTACTCAGTGTTTGAGGGGCACACAAAGAGGAGGAATGAGCGGGTAGGGCTGATTTCTTCCCTGCAGTTTTCCTTTTCCCCCCTCTCTCGCCCTTCTGGAGGTGAATCTGTGGGAGTAGATGTTCCCTGTGCTCTTCCCTGGTATTCCTGCTGCTCAGCATGCTGCTGCCTGTCTCTCAGTTAATTGATTTTACACACTTGAGGGAGCTTTGGGGAGTCAGCAAAATGGGTTTTTGCCTTAGTTTCATACTTTCTTCCCCAGAACCAAAGTTGAGTTTAGTTGCTATAGGTTTTTTTTTTTTCCTTTTTTTTTTTTTTTTTCTCTCTTCCCTTTCTTTTACTTTCCAGTCAGGAAGTTGTAGCTAAACTTGCAGGACTGTTGGGTAGCTGTCTGGTGTCACTGCTATCTTGATTTGATGTGAGCAAGCAACAGCATCCAGAGATGCTGGGGTGGAGCCAGGAAAGGTCAGGCTCTGGAGGAGAAGTTACCGGGCAGGTTGGGGCTACTAAAGCAAGGAGGAGGTGGCTGCAAAGGGCTGATTACTCTAAAGGCACCATTATCTCAATTTAAATTATCCTTCTTTGTCCTTTTTAAGGGTCTTTGCCCCATCTCTCATTGTGGGCAGGTTGGCCATTTGCGGCCATGTGATGGATTCTGCACCACCCCATTCCCTGAAGCCACCAAGGAGCTTTGCCCTCCATAAAAATGGTCAGAAAGTGCCCCAGGAGGTGTTTGCTGGAGTCAGAGGCTCCGTGAAGATTTTGTTGCCTATAACATAGAACCAGACAGCTTTGGTTTGTGTGTTCCAGCATCCCTCAAGTACAATCAGCTTAACAGGTTCTTCTGCTCTGTTGTTTCCAGCAGAAGTTTCGGGTTCTCAAGGACCTTTCTGTTGGTTGCTCCCTGTTTCCTGTTCTCTTTCCACCATTACATTTCATTCTGTGTTTAGTAGAGCCAGTGAATCTTTCAGTAACACCCCGCAGACCTCCCTGTGGCTCCATATTTCTGCCTTCATCCCACCCTGCAGCCTTCCCACTGGCCACTTCACAGAATCCCAGAATGGTTTGGATTAGAAGAGACCTTCAAGATCATCCAGTTCCGACTCCCTTGCCATGGGCAGGGACACCTTCCACTAGCCCAGGTTGCTCCATGCCCAGTCCAGCTTGGCCTTGGACACTTCCAGGGATGGGGCAACCACAGCTTCTGTCTGGGCAATCTCCCTTAGTTCCCTTCCAGCTGTTGTATTATCCTTGTATCCACAGTTATGGCTGTCATTCCTTTCAGCATAGAATCAGACTATTTAGTGAAGATGGGAAAGTTTAGATCCACCGATTTTCATCTCACCTCCCACAACAGCAACCCCCAGCCAAACTGACTATTGCTTACATGGCCATGATTTCCTTCTGATAAACCACGTTTTGTATTTTATCCCCAATCTCCACTTGCTGCCACGCTTTCAATTACACTTTCAATTACATTTCTCTTCAAGTGGTGTTCAAAAAGCCTTGTGGGCTTTTGTGCTCAGATTAACTTGCTGAGAACTGTCTGGATCTTTTTCCCTCCCTCCTTCCTACGTGTAGAAAAGCTTTGCTTTTGCTGACTTTCAGCCAGATGGTCCCACTCCCACCATCCCATCCGAGCACGTTGTTCTCTTCTGAGTGGCTTTCACCTCACAAATGACAGTTTCCATACTGCTGTTTGCCTTCTCAGCCAGCCCTGTTGTTGTTCTCAGTTACTCGAGCTAAATCATTTCCCCCATGTGCAACTACTCAACTCTGTCGTAGTAAAATTATATTTTCGCCTCCAGTTCTTTGGAGAAGCCAGTGAACAGAAGTGTGTGGGGGTGTGACTTCTCCTTTTTTGGCTGTGATTAGTTTTCACTTTAATTTCAGGACTTCTCTTTTTTTTCCCCCCCCTGTTTTTGTTCTCTTTTTATTTCTGTGGCTCAAAGACTTTTTCTGCTTAGCTGAGTTGCTCTTGACAGCCCGGGTGAGACTTCTAGCAGTGCTCAGAGGTTTTCTGCTCATTCTGCTGCTCAAAACATCATTTTCTTTCCTATCCATCAGCTGCTCTGCCCAGGTGTCCTGATCCCTCCTAATGCCCATCTCAAGGTTTTGCTTCCTAACTGTCAATATTCCTAAAGTGAGATTTGAAGTCTTTCTCTTGTTCCCATGGAAAAAGGGCCCAACTCCTTTCTTCCCTACTCTTTTTTCCATCCAAATTCTCTTTTTCTCTGCTGGCTCTTTGCTTCCAGACCAGGGTATTTTGAGGAGAACATTTAAATGTTTCATGTCTCTGACAGATGTGGACTTCAGGATGCCCTGGCACGTGGAAAGGTCTTTTAGACACATACAAATACTCCCAACAGAGAGTGGGAAGTATTTAGGGTTTTTTCTTACTACTTTTGTCTATCTTTGCTGTAAGGAAGGAGGTTTTGGAGACAGACAGATCAACTTGACAGTTCTGATGTATTGTTTTGTTGTTGTTTTGTGGGGGGGTGTTCATGGGTTGGGGTTTTCTTGGGTTCTTTTGGGCGGTTTTTTGTTTGGGGTTTTGTGTTTTTGTTTCTGTGTTTTGGGGTTTTTTTTGTTGTTGTTGTTGGTTTGGGTTTGGTTTTTTTGTTTGTTTTTTGGTGTGTTTGGGTTTGTTTGTTTATTTGTTGGGGTTTTTTTTTGATCTTGGGCTTTAGGCCTTGGTTTTGCCACCTGTCAAAAGACATTAGAGACACTGCCTTTGTAAAACATGCTGAGATCTACAGCCAGTGGCACCACCTGAGAGAGGCCTGGTGATACTGTACCACTGAGATTTGGGTTTGCCATCTGAGCATTCAGTTCCTGTGTCATTTGCACCCTTTTATATTTTCCCTTTTAAACAGGCAAATGTCTTCTCTCTAATCCTCTTCCCCCATCTGTGTTGTGGGCAGGTAAGAAATAACAAAAGAAAACGTCCAGTGGAATAAAGTAGGATTAATTACCTGCCTGAGCAGCTGTTTCATCACAGTCTGGTTGCGCAGTGGAAGGTGGTTGCTCCTTGACTTGGATTCAGGGATGAATGGGAAGCAAAGCTCTTGGACAGCAGCAAAGCTGGGGCGGTGAGTCCCTTCAGGAAGCGAGAAGGTGATATTCTTGCTTCCTTAAAACCATTGCTAAACTCTTTTCTGGCCAAGCCTCACCATGTCCAATCCCTGCAAGTGTCCAAGGCCAGGTTGGATGGGCCTTGGAGCAACCAGGTCTAGTGGGAGGTGTCCCTTCCTCGGTGGGGTTGGAAATAGATGATCTTGGAGGTCCTTTCCAACCCAAACCATTCCACGATTCTGTGTTCAAACTGTGGCGATTGCTGGTGGGTTGTTTTGGTTTGTAACACGGATATTTCCAGCATCTGACACTTCACTTGGATCCTCTGCTTCACCCCACGCTCTGCTGTGTGCTCAGCAGAAGTGTCGATGTTTGAGATGCAGCCCTGGCACAGCATCCTGGCGTTCTGGGATCTTGAGCCTCCTCGGAGCACTGTGTTGAGGAGGGTGGTTGGAGCTGTCAGAAAAATTAGCTGTGGCCCTCGGGCTCCTGGGAAGACATCAGTGTTCCCGTCAGGTGGAAGTGCTGCACGCTTGCCTGGTTCCGACAGCGTGGGGGAGTTGTGTCACGTCACATTTGTTCCATTCTCCTGCGTGTCCGAGGCTCTCAGGCTCGTGGTACAACCTGTTCAACCTGTAGCTTGGGGTGCCTTTCGAGCGGGAATAGTGGGACCACGGTTTTCATTATTCCCGTGTTTTCATACTGACCCTTCCCACAGCCCGCTCAGACCTGTGTGGGGTGAGTGCTGATAGTTTGGATTGTCACTCCAGCCCTTGCTTTGCTGATGGTTGTGGGAACACTGGATTTCCACTGGATTTCTAGACACTCCCAGAGCTTTCACTTCCTCTAAAATTTAAAAGGAGCTGCCCATGTTGTTAAGCCAAGACTGCTGTTCCTCAAACCAGACCGCTGCAGCATTTCTGGGAACTAAGGAACACCCAGATTGCTTTATCCAGCCCCCTGGTTATAAATAACATCCAATATCCAGCCTTGCAGGAGGCCTGGGGGGTCCTGTTTGCTGAAGGTTTTGTGTAGGTTTTGTGTGTACGCAGCTCCCAGGCAGTGGGAGAGGTCTAGGGAATGACTGGGAATGGGAAGGGCAGGGGAGAAGCCTCGGGAACTTCGCTGTGATTTGGATCAAACTCTAGTTTTGTCACAGGCTCTGTATTGGACTGCCCAAGTCCCTGCTCAGGGACTCTCCAGGGCATTGCTCAAATTCCCAAACTCCCTGCCTCTGGTTTTGGGAACCCCTTCTGCTCTACCTGCCACACAAAGCCTTCCACCTTTCTGTGGCCATCTGAGTTCGGTCCAGATCTTACTGTGGTGGCAGGAGGACCTGCTGGATGGGGACACCTGGGTTGGTTTCAGGAGGAAAAGAAGACTGGTGCCACAGCTGGAGTGAGCTGGAGGTGCGGTGGAGAGCAACCAGGACTGGGTGGGGGCACTCTGGGGTTGCCCAGGGCAAGAATCAGATCTGGATGGATGGAGACATTGTCAGGAATTAGGATCTGAGACTTTATAGTCCCTTCTGTGCCAGCAACTGAATTAGGGACAGTTTCTTTTGTCCCCAGCAGTGAAGAGGTGGCTCCTCAGGAGATGACCTGGGGCTGGATGAGCAGCAATTCAGGACAGTATTAACTCCTACCTGCCTATTCTCCTGAAGCCAAGGACCTTTTCTGAACAGCAGCATTTCCAAGTGGATACATCTTGGGAAAAAAAAAAACCCACAACCTGTGAGCAAATTAGAGCACTCACAAGACTTTCCCTGAACTTCTCTGTGAGGATCATTCCAGTCACCATCTCACAGCTGCTCTGGGAGTGGGCTGGGAAAGGATGGGGCTGTCTGGAGGGCAGTCATTGAATTTAGACATCAGCACAAGTCTGTGGGTTTATCTCATTTAACTTCAGATGTTTGCAGTCTAGACATCCACCCCTGAGCCAGTTGCCTTGGGCTCCCTGGATGAAACAGTAGAGGGTTTCCTCTTCCCTATTTTAGACAGTTCCTTTGGTTTGGAGTGACTCATGCCCTGAAAGTGCTTCCTTCTCACTTCAGGTAAGGAAGGACAATCCATGCGAAGCAGACAAATGTAGATGTTTACATAGAGACACCTAATTTTTGCCCACGGATCCCCAAATCGCGTTCCTGAGTCCTGTCAGGCAGTTCTGGGCCTGCATTTCCTTTGTATTTCTACTGTCCCTGTCACTGACTGAGCAGATGCTCTGGAGGTGAATTTGCCGCAGCAGGTTTGATCGGTTTAGTGGGTAAGTGTTGGAACACTCTTTAAGAAAAGGAACAGAGTTTTCCACAACCAGGCTTCTTACATCCAGAGGTAAAAGGAAATTAAAAGCAGTCAACGCTCGGTAGTTCAGGGAAAACTGCAAGTTACTTTGCTGCCTCGAATTTCTAGAGAAGTCAGGGAGTGGAGTCCGCTTTGCTGTCCCTGTGCACTCTTGGGATTATCACTGTTGTTCCTTTCTTATTTTTTGTCAGCCATAGGAGAGATATTACAGGACTTTTCTCTGTACTCTGAACTGTAGATCTAAGCACCACTGATCTCAGTGTTGCAGCATCTCTCTATTTATGCAATAACCTGGATTCAGATCCTTAGTCTGAGCATCCTGGGATCGAAATTCATTCTTACTTAACTCCAGGTGATAATTTAAAGGACCAAAACGTGCTTACCCAGCCATCAGAGCTGTCTCCTACTCAGTTGTGAGAGTTTACTCAAGTGCTGCCTCTCTTTTAGCTGCTGTGTGTCGTCACTCCAGTTCCAGGCTGTCACTTCTTCCTTAAGACCCTGATTCAGCTCTGTTTTCCAGGAGAGGCTCGTACAGGCTTGTCACTAAGGAGTTAAGGAATGCAGCTGCTCAGCTTCCCTTCCCTCTGGTTCTCCAAGCCCTTTGCAAAACACTCATTTCCTTGACCTTCCAGCCCCTCCCACAAAAATGGGATAATCAGAGTAAATGAAGCCTCGGGTGCCTCCGAGCTGTTGTGTTGGTTTGGCCAAGTTGCCTTTGTTGGATAGGGCCTGCCTGGATGAGCTGGAAAAAGGCATCTGCTTTCCTCCTCAAATGGCAGATGTGCCATTGGCATGATTGTGTTTGGCAGAAGCATAAAATGGAGTGGTTTGAACAGAAAAGTGAGAGTCAGGGTGGTTGGGCATGTGCCTGGACCTCTTGCTTTTGGAAAAGTCTCTGAGGGACACGTGCTGCTACCCATGATCCAGGTCATAGGAGAATATAACTTTATATGTGTGTGTGTATATATATATATATATATATAATTTTTTTAAATTTTTTTAAAAAATATGTATATGTGAGAATATAACACTATATAAGTCTTTAAAAATCACTGGGTTTGCAAGTCCTCCTGCACTGATCCCACAAAGGCCACACGGGATGTTTGGTGGGTTTTAATCGTGGACTTATCATCCAGTTTATGTCTCTGTTACTGACATCTAACATTTTCTTCCCCATGTTGTCATATTGGTAACATGGTTTTGGATTCTTAGACAAGGTCCTGTAGAAGAGCAAATAATTATAATACTCCATAAATACTTTTTTTTTTCCCCTTTTTTTTCCCCTTTTTCCCAAAAACGCCAGAGCTTTAGTATCTTTTGACAGTCTTATTGTTCGAAATTGTGTCACCAGTTATTATAGATAAAAATCCTGAGTTGGTGTTTGTCTTTGGTTCACTCTCTAGTCTCATTCTTGCATTTTTTACGCAGTATTTTTTCGACTCAGAGGGTTTTTGGGAATAAAGCCGTATTTTCCTGAGGATATTTAAAAGGAAGAAACTGAAAAGAATCTAAAATCTAGTTTTAAGACAGAGCAGCAGGAAATTAGGGAAGAAATTAAAGCTGAGATTGTTGTGTAAGAAGTTCCTTCAGTCCTGTGTTTCTAAAATAATGAGTATGGATGAAAGCCATGGACTGAAATGGGGAGCTCTTCTGACAAGGAGCTCCTTCAGGTTACGTTTCTCATGATTGAAATAAGATCTGGCTGCTAAAATATTTCATTTCCCTTGTGATTCACGTGAGAAAGGGTTAAGAAACTTCACCTCCACCTCAAGCAGTGACTGAAATCAAGTTATAGAAATTCTAGGAAGGCGACTGGTGCTCTTGTCTTATTCCATTACTGTTTTCCCAGAAGCCATGGGAAAGTCGTTGTGGTGTGAGAAATTGTCTCTCATAACTAAACGTTGGTTCTGTATGTAGGATGTGGGCTCTGGGAGCTGAGCAGAAATGGGGGAAGGATGTGATTTCATCCCCGTAGGCTTTTCAGTTCTGCTCCTTTTCGTTTGACTCCAAATCCTGTTACTGCTGTGGTCGCCCTAGTCCTCATCTCTGCTGGGTTCCCCACGCAGTGAGCTCCAGGAGAGCCCAGGAACACTCTGGCATCAGGAGAAAGGGAGGTACTGAGGCTCACAGCACCTCTTCTGGGTCCGTACTCCTGCTAACCTGCAGCTGTGGCTCCGCTGGGAATCCCAGCGGAGTCTTTGAGGAGCTGCCACGTGAGCAAAGAGCTGGGCCGTGGGTACTCCGGCCCTGCCGATGGCCGGCAGCAGAGATGAGGCCAAACATTTCTGCAGCCCCATTTCTCCAGTCTGTGACAGTCCTTTGAATTGTATTTAATTACAGAGTGCACACAAAGGCTTTGTTTGCAGCAGCAGACGGTGTGATAATCCTCTAGCAACTCTTGGGATCCGGCGGGAAGGAAAACTCTCATTAATAAAGACTTTGGTTGTAACTCCGTGTGAGAGCTGCTGCAGGATTGAGAGCTGCAGGAAATCGCGTCCAGGAAAACATTCCCTTTGTCTTTCCGCTCGAAAGACAGAGTGGGAGCAGGAGAAGCAACCCCTGACAAACCCACCACAGCTTTTACATGTTGCCTTGGCCATGCCAGAGGGGATTAGTGAAGGGGGGATTAACAAATTTCAGCTTCAACCAAAAAGATAAACCCGAGAAACTGGGTTATTGTTCACTATCTGATGTTGATGTGAGCTGACCGGAGCTTACATTTACTTTTTGGATGGAAAATGTGAATCCATGTGCTCCTCAGCCCCCCTGTCTGTGTGGCCAGTTGCCCACAGAAAGATGTCAAAGCCCAAAATCTCCTCCTTTTCCACAGGATAAAAACAAAGAGAACACAACACAGTAGAAAAAACAAAAACAAAAAAAAAAACAACAACAAAAAAAACACACCTCCCCCCCCCAAAAAAAATCAAACCAAACCAAAACAAACCCAAGAAAACACCAAAAAACCAACCAACCAAAACCACAAAAACAAACAAAAACCAACAATGAAAAACAAAACAAAATACGAAACCAGAAACAAAAAAACCAAACAACAACAACAACAAAAAAACAAAAAAAAAACCACAAACAAACAAAAAAAAAAAACCCACAAAACAAAAAAACCAAACCAAACCAAACCAAAACAAAAAAACAACACAACAACAGAAAAACAGAGCTGGAGAAGTAGTAAAGTGAGTTTGTACCAAGCTGTCTATAAAATCTACTCCAGCTTTTCTAGGAGGAATACACCAAGGAAGGAGAGTTATTTAGTCTGTTATCCCGGGGAATATCCCCCTTGACAGGCAAGAATTGCAGCTCTTGAGGGGTCTTTTCAGCCATGAACTTTTTGCCAGCTGGGAGGTGAATTGAGGCAGCTGAACTTGTTGCCTTGCTCACCGTCATGCCAGATGTACTTGTGACCCACCAGCGCAAAAAGACAAACTTTCTGTTTCCTCGTGATGCCCAAAACTGTGATATTTTCACATTATTTTTTATTCCATCTGCCTTGGCTGGCCTGTATCAATGACAGCTGTGATACGTGAGGGTTACTGCTGTTATCACTAAGGAGGGAGATGAGGGTTGCTGTGATTGGGTTATTTATTTACTTGTTTAGTTAATGTGGCAAATGAGCCATAAACTCGAAGTCCTCCAGTGTGAATCAGTTTGTTGACCTTGGTGATTCAGTTAAAGGTCTGTAGACATTAAATTCACACATCACTGACCTCCTCCAGCTAAGTAGTGGGTGTTTCAGTTTGAACTAGTCCAACTACAGTCAGGGAAGTGGGATGAAAGCCTTCAGAGCTGATGCTTGCTGGCTCTCTGGGGACTAGGGGTGGTGAAAAAATTAGTTCAGACTGAACACAGAGCTTTGACTCAGCTAAAATTAAGGGTGATGTTTCCCACTGAGAGAGAAGTTTGCTTATAGAATCATCAGATCATTAAGGCTGGAAAAAAAGCTCTGTCGTCATCAAGTCCAACCACTAACCCAGCCCTGCCAAGTCCCCGCTCACCCGTGTCCCCAAGTGCCACATTTACACAGCTTCTAAATCCCTCCAGGGATGGGGACTCATCCGCTGCCCTGAGCAGCCTGTTCCAGTGTTCACCCTTTTGGTGAAGAAGTTTTCCCTGATATCTGACCTAAACCTCCCTGGAACAACTTGAGGCCGTTTCCTCTTGTCCTGTCGCTTGTTACCTGGGAGAAGAGACACCACCACCCCCCCGGCTCCTCCCTCCTGTCAGGGAGTTGCAGAGCCAGAAGGTCCCCCCTGAGCCTCCTTTGCTCCAGGCTGAGCCCCCCCAGCTCCCTCAGCCGCTCCTGCTGCTCCAGCCCCTTCCCAGCTCCGCTCCCTTCCCTGCACACGCTCCAGCCCCTCCATGACTTTCTTGTCGCGAGGGGCCCGAAACTGGACACAGGATTCAAGGTGTGGCCCCACCAGTGCCCAGCACAGGGGGACAATCCCTGCCCTGATCCGGTGGCCAGACTATTCCTGATCCTTGGCCTGGTTGCCCACCTGGGCACACGTGGCTCGTGTTCAGCCACTGTCAGAGGCACCCCCAGGGCCTTTCCCAGCCCCTGTCCCCCGCCTGTGGCTCTGTGAGGTTGTTGTGACCACCCACCCACCTCACCTAAAGGCTCCCAACAAGTCAACACCAGCTCTGCAAAAGCCAAGATCACCTGTATTTTGGTGGTTTGGCTGCTGGACACTCTTTTTCCACGGGTTTGCCTGGCACAGATATATTTTCTCTGGGACTACGTGTAAAAAAATACGTGGTTTTGAAAATTACGTCTAAAAATCAAGTTTACCTGAGTCTATCACAAGCCCACTTTTCAGAGTACGGCCTCGTTTTCTGTTTTGAAAGGTGATAAAAACAGTTACTCAGAAGAAAATACGGGGCCACTGAGGTAAATATGCAACCTACCAATTTAGGCCTGAATTTTTAGTGAAGGGAAGAAGTGGCAGTGAAGCACTTGCTAATGGGCTTGGTGCAAAAATTGCTGCATAAAAAAAAAAAATATATATATATATTGTAGAAGCACAAAGTGCTTTGCCAGCCCTGATCAAGGTTAGAGCAATATGAATTAATTTGAAAGAGAAAACTGGAGGTATTTATAGATGTGAGATGAATTTGGCAGTAGTTTAAGTCCAGAGATTTAAGACTTTTCTTTGAAAAAAGCAGATGTTTTGAAAACAGTTCCGTCTTTATTTTTACAGCAAGTGTTCTGCAGATCTCTCATGCTTCCCCTCGTGCTTTTTAGAGGTTAAAATAAAATAAAAAGGCAACAAGCACTGTAAATCAAAACAAAATGAATCTGTGGTATTTTAGATGAGCCAAGATCAAATTTCCAAAGATCTGTTTCCCTTTGGGAAAAAGAAACATTTGAGAATGAAGACAACTCCAAGTGATTCCCCCTCTTCTCGTGTTTGTTTTTTTGTTTATTTTTAATTTGACTAGGAAACCACATAATTTTTTATACACTGCTGATCAGGGCCCATTCCCAACCTAAAGGAAATTAGAATCTGAACTGGGCATGGTATGAAACAGGGAAGAGAGCTAATAGGCTAATAGGAAACGGTGAGAGTAAATTTAATGTGCTAAATTATTTTATAATGTTAATCCAAAGGGCAATTTACAGCAAACAGTTGTTCCTTCAAAGGATTTCTGGACCTTCCCCTTTACAAATTTGTCTGGCAAACACGTGGGTAGAGCAACAACTCACACGTTTTGAAACAAGACAGGAAGAGGGTGGGTTTTTTTTAATTTATTTTTTTAAATATTTTTCTCTGCCTGTTTCTGATGAAAATATGTGTTTTTTCCAAGACCTTTAAGAGTCAACACTGAATCGATGACTTCTTACAGGCAAAGGTTCATGCAGTGTCCTCATAATCTGTCCCTGAAGCTCACACAACTCGTGTATTCTCCTACATCACATTCGACAGTGAGGGTATAAACTCAGTCCAAGACTTGTGCTCTCCTCCCATCATTCCACCTCTTTGCAGCTGGATTTCTGAATAGGCTTCTCCCTCTGAATGCCCTTTCCAATCCCTTTCAAAGAGATGGGGTTTGGTGCAGCCTCAGTTTCTGTGTGTAATT
This sequence comes from Oxyruncus cristatus, assembly GCA_013399855.1. Classification (NCBI taxonomy): domain Eukaryota; kingdom Metazoa; phylum Chordata; class Aves; order Passeriformes; family Cotingidae; genus Oxyruncus; species Oxyruncus cristatus. The sequence goes on from VXAY01003151.1 coordinate 167,287, forward strand.
ACCATAGCAACGGTCAAGGTGTCCCCCCAAATTGAGAGGATGTTGGTGACAAGGGGACACGGTGACATGTGTGAGCTCCTGGTTCCTTTTCTTGGAGTAAAAAAAAATCAGTATTTTCACATTTTATGATTGAGGCAGTTCATGCAAGGAGTCCACGATTAATTACCTGAACATTCATAGCCACTGTTGTATTACAAACACAATATAATTAAGTCTGACTGAGGAGAAACCACTTGAGGGAAAGAAGTCTTGTCACTGGGAATTTCCTGCTTTTTAGCTCCTTGATCTCCTAATCTGCATCAGAGGTTTGGTTCTTATTTGATTTGGGTTTTGTTTTGCTTTGAATTAGCAAGAGCCAGGAGACAGGCCCTGTGAGGATGGGGGGAATAACCCATGAAGCCCAAGATCCCTCTGCTCTTGGCATGAGTATTAAAGCTGCTGTCTCCCTGCCCTACATAGCTGGTGGTGTTGGTTATCCAGGCAGGGTTCCCAGAGCATAAAGTAGCAGGATTGTTCCTGATCATCAGGAAAAAATAGGTTGTGGGGTTTTTTCCCCCAAGGGAAATGCAGACTTTTCAGCAGGCTCCGAGTTGCACTCCCTTGTCTCAGGCAAACAGAAAATAAGGCTGGTTACGTATCACCACTGTGCAGTGGCCCTGGAGATCTCCAGGTCACTCTGTGAGGCCATGAATCCGCAGGGATGCATCTCTGAGGGTGGGTTTTGCTCACTCTGTCCTTCTCTGCCCTCTCTGCAGGCATCCAGCACACGGCCAGAGTGCAGCATCATGCTGGAGATCGAGGAGGAGCGGAGCCAGTGCTTGGCAGAGCTTATTGGGGATAACCAGACTGCAGGTATGGGAATATGGGAACGCTCTCTTCTCTCACTGGCCAGCAAGCCAACATCCCCCAGCCTCACATCTGCCTTCCCCAGACCATTTCTCACCCCTGCTGGAGCAGGGCAGTCACTCCAGGTGATCCTGAGCTCTTTAGGAGGGAGAGAAACAGGTGCTTCCGAAGCACAATTCAGTCAGCCAAGAGTTGGAATAGCTCTCCAGGGTTCCCTTGCTGCCTCCCAGCTGGGTAAGCCTAACTGGGTGTGTTTAATCACAGTCATCCAGCTCTCTGAACTGGAAGTTCCTTAACCAGTTTTTCCCTGGGATCTGAAAGCCTGAAGTTCCCAGGTTCGAGGGAAGCCATGGCCACCTTCTCCTTCCATCCAGCTGCCCTCCCATCCCCATGCCAAGGTCGCTCCTGCCCTGGTGGAGAAGCAGAGGAAGGGAGGGTGTGTTCCAAGGCTGCAAGGTGTCTCTGGAGTTGGGGCAGGCAGCTGAGGTCATGGAACACACACCACTCCGGGCAGTCCTCCTGGAACGATCTCCAGTCTCCTTAATCCACTCCCTGCTTCAGCGATCGGAAGAGGAGGAAGGAACTTAGCCCCAGGTTAAGGCATCCAGTCGGATCTCTCCCCCTCCAAGTGCCTCTCCCAAGTCACCAGTCTCGTTTCTGTAAGTAAAAGAGGTGTAGGGACCAGGGCTGGGCTGTCAGGATCCAAAAGGAAGGGATCACATGGCTGGGGGAAAGGGTGGGAAGGTGCGTATCCTGCTTGGTACTTACATCCCTCCTCCTGAAAGAGGAAAAGGGGGAAGAAGATGTGTCCTCATCCTCTCTCCCTCGGCACTGCTTGCAGTCAGGCCACAGACTGAAGGACTGTTCCACGCTGCTTAATGATGGAGTAACATCCTGGGACAAGCTGATCCCGGGAGGAGCTTTACTGGATGCAAGGAAGGCTTTTTGGCCCTCGCTTTTATCTACTAAGAGACGGTTTGCTTTGATTTGGAAGCTCTTTCAAGTGTCCCTGTACAGTTAAACGGAGCTGTTTGAAGAAATGTTCTCCTGGAATCCAGTAAAGGGAAAAGTCGGGGGGGTTCAGAACATTCATCTGAAAGCCAACTAAACACTTCATTTTGTTTTTGCGGATATTTCAAGAAATTCGATTACATACAGCACATTAAAAGTAGAAAAATAAATACTTGAAGTGGTAATATTTTTTCTGCTTTGTCAAAATGATTTTTCTCATTGGCAACTTTAATCCAAAACAGCTTTTTTTTTTTTTTTTTCCCCCTCTCTAACCACCGAATTACACCACCAAAAACGTTTTTTTTCCCAGTTCTGAAGTAAAGACGGGCAAAAGCCCTCACTGCCCAAGCATCAGCAAGTGTAGGGAAATCCTTTGGGGGAAGGAGGGGGTGTTCACACTGGAACACTGAAATACTGGACTGGGAGAAGTCTACGTTTCCACCAGTCACTACTCATAAACAGTGACTCAAAAAGTGCAGTTGTGAGCACTGCAAACAGTTTGTTGTGGATTTCTGTGGATTGGGTTGATGTCAGATGTTTGTGTACATCAGCGTGTCCTGAAGTGGTCAGTGGTGACACTGGTGTGGAACAAGGGTGTGCAGGGACACAGGGTGTGTGCCCAGCCAGATTTTACAGTGGAAAGCAGCTGGAATCCGTTTTGCCTCAAAACATCAGCAGGTATTTAAAAAGCTCATTGCCTTACTATAATCTAGACACTCATGGCTGCCCTGGAGTGAACAGAGAGAAACCAGAATCTCCCAAGTGGTGGCCCAGAAAATGGGTGGCTCTGGGTGGATCAGTTTATGGAGAAGTCTGTTTTGAAAGTGGTGTGGACAGATGGTTACAAAGTGCTTACATGGGATGTGTTTTCCCTGCAGAGTGTTGAAGGCACAAGTAGGTCAAAAAAAAGATGTTTTTCAGGAGTGGGGCTCCATAACTCAATAAATGGAGCTGAGCACAATAAAACTTTGAACTTTGACGGTTGTGGGTGAGGGAGAAGTTTGTGGGGGAGAAATCTCCTGAAGGTGCCGATAAGAGATCGTATGAAGGTGGTGACTTGTCTCATCTGAGTGTTGCTGGAAAGAAAAACCCCAGTAAAACTCACAGGAAAAATGCAATTTGAACACAGTTCCGTCCCCCAGAACAGGAGGATGGAAAGCAATCGAGATTCCCTGTGATCTGCAGTGTAATACCTTGATTTATGGCCAGGAGGCGTGTTGCCTTCTGCACATTCCACATCCTTTGAGCAGAAAGAAAATCACTTGGGCTTTAACAACCAATTTGTTATCCTTGCTAATTAAATGAGTGGAAATAAGGAAACACTGTTGTGGTACATTGTGGACATCAAGCTTTGTTTAGAAGCCATTATTGATTGTATTGATCAGAGGGGCCTAATCACAGCTGTAATTTGATGTGTCAGATAGATTAGTCACTCATTAAGAACACTTGATGGGGGTGCTGAGGGTGATCTCTGGCTCGGGATAAGCAAGATTTCCACTGATAAACAATAACATCTGTCTTAGAGGTGTTTTGTCTTCCAGCACCCATTCCTGGTGTTTATTCCTTATGGGGGGAGAGTATAGACATGAAATCAGTGCTTTGTTTTCAGACCAAACCTGTGTGCTCTCAGTGCTGGTTGTAGGTGCCAGTTGCTGCTCGTGGTGTCACCAGTCCTGGACCACAGGGCTCCTGTTGATTGTTCTGCCCCTCTTATGAGACCCCACCTGTGTCCAGCTCTGAGGTTCCCAGCACGGGAAGGACATGGACCTGTTGGAGAGAGTCCAGAGGAGGCCACCAAGATGATCAGAGGGATGGAGCAGATCTGCTGGGAGGAAGGGCTGGGGAAATTGGGATTGTGCACCCTGGAAAAGAGAAGCTTTGGGGTGACCTGATTGTGGCCTTCCAGGACCTGAAGGAACCCACAGGAAAGATGGAAAGAGATTATTTACAAAGGCCTGGAGTGACAGGACAAGAGTGGAATGGCTTCAAACTGATAGAAAGTAGAGTTAGATTAGATATTAGGAAGAAATTCTTCCCTGTGAGGGTGGGGAGGCCCTGGCACAGGTTGCCCAGAGAAGCTGTGGCTGCCCCTGGATTCCTGGAAGTGTCCAAGGTCAGATTGGACGGGGCTTGGAGGAACCTGGGCTGGTGGAAGGTGTCCCTGCCCACGGCAGGGGGGTGGGACTGGATGCTCTGTGTGAATCCCTCTATTCCCTGCTGGGAGCGTGATTCCGTGTCCGTGAAGTTTCCCACGTTTGAGGAGACTTGACAGTTGGACTTGATGATCTCAAAGGTCTCTTCCAACCTTGATGATTCTGTGATTTTATGATTCCACGACCAGAGGTCACAAAAAACATGCCCACCTCTGATGAGGAGAAGTTTGTTTCTCAGCAGGGGAAAGGCTGCAGAGGATGCAGTTCAGGAGAAATCCACAGGGAAAAGCAGTTGAAGCCGGCAGCGTGTACACAGGAGAATCAAACGGCTGGGAGATCAAAGTCTGGACTTTAAAGGAAGTTTGTAACCATTAGAGGATACCAAACAGCCTTTCTGGAGGTCTGCAGGAAGGAGTGTTTTATTGACTCGGTGGCACAGCTTGCCCAGTTCGTGGAAGGGCGTGTAGGACGCAGTTCATGTTGCAGCACGGGGCTGGATTTCATGAGCAGGACTGTCCTTGCCGTCCTGTGCCGTGGCATTTTATAACTCCGTGCTAAAATAACTACTAAAGATACAAAGTGACATGTGTGATTCAATACAGGAGCAGATCCTTTACCATAAAATCAAGACCAAGTAGACTGAGGCCGATTTTACGCATGGCACGGGAATGACTTTTGGTGAGGGATTTTCACTTGGTTTTAGGCACCTCTAGTGTGTTCTGGCATCTGTTTTAGGATGTGATGAAATCCTGTTCAGATTGTCTTGCCTGCTGACAAAATCTTTGTTTACTACGAGGAGCGAGCAGCTCAGCTGTGTTGGAAATAATCACATTTATCGGATGATCCCTATTCTGATGTTCACTGTCTTGGAGGAGCCAAATGAGGTGAAATCCCGACTCCATCATTAGGGGGGATGAATCTACCCATTCACAGATGGAACTGCACTTCAGGATGCTAAACTTTCGCTTGGGTATTTGTTAGATGACCTTTCCAGCCCTTCAATCCATGCCCCCTCCCCCCCAAAATGCTCAGTTTGAGGCATTATTAAAAAAATCCTCTGAAAAACTTGTTGCCTTGCAAGTGGCAGGATTCGCCTGCTCAGTTCAGGGGATAATGTACAAAATTCCTCATCTCAGTGCAGACTGTGCTCCTGAAGGACCTCAAACTCAACTCAATGTGCCATTCCTGGGAAGGGCCATTAAAGACTTTATTTTTTTTTTTTTTTTTTTTTTTTTTTGCTGGGTTTTGTCTTGTTCCAAAAGGAGTTTTGGTTATTCCTCCCCTTATCACACAGCTAAGGAGAAAGTGCTGCTGGATTGAGTCCCACACAGACATAGCTGGGTGCTGACTGGTGAAATCTGGAGTTTTATGTGTCCAGTGTCCAGCTTTCCTTGCCAGGAATGTGCCATTCTCTTGGCTGGATCATTAGGTAAAATACCACAAATGTCTCAGATCATGGAATGATGTCACACAAATGGGAATCCTTAGCTGTGGATGCCTTAATTTCCCACTCCCAGCTTGTTTTAATCCCACTCCGTGCTAATCTCACAGTTGCAAACTTTGCGTTGATATCCATAATTACTGCAAGCACAGCAGCACTTTTCCTGTATAGTGGAGTAAAATAAAGGCGAGCAAATTGAAAAGGTCCTTTTTATATTTTATGATTGGGGCTCACAAAAGTACTGCAGGTGGACAGAGCAATAGCAAATGCAGTATTTTGGCAGCACCCACAATTTAAATTCACAGGAAGCTACGAGGTAACCTGGGGAGAAATAACCCCCCAAAAGAGAAAATTCCCGTCATCCAGGTTAGGTTGTCTCCTCTCTTTCTCCACCTCTCTTCTCCCACTCAAAACTCCGTCTAGTCTTGCTCATCAGTCTGCAGTGGCTGCAGGTTTTTGGGGATGATGTTTTCCCAGCACGGAAGTACTGAAAATCAAAATCTTAGGGAGTTTCCTTGGGAATGCTCAGATTGTATCTAACCTGCAAGCCATAGATCTGTATGCCAAGCTGTGCACTGCTGGAATACGCGTGCAGGGGCAGGAGCTGAAGTCCTGAGAGCTTCAACATCCATCTGGGATAGACGCTCAGCACTTTTTGGGGCAGTCACAGCACCAATGACCTGGAAGTGCTGCTTCCTGCAGGATCAGTGTACTTTAGGCAGCTGGGAGCACGTCAAGTTTGGGGGTCCAGCTGTTTCATTCAGAGAGTTCCCAGATCATCCCGAATTTTCAACAGCCAGTGCCTCTGGGAGTCCTTTCTGGGCACCTGCAGGATCAGCTCAGCCAAGGCTTTGCTCTCTGGCTGGACAGAGCTCTTCTCTGGTGGCATCTCCCACCACTGGGGTGTAAAACAAAGAAATCAGCTGCTTCCATGGCACTCCTTAGTTTCAGGAGCTTGTAATAAATAGAGCTTCTCAGTCCTCTGCATTATTTTTAGAATGTATGGGGAGACCTTTTTGTGCTTTCAGCACTTACAGAGGGTCTGTAAGAAAGATGGGGACAAGTGTTTTATCAAGGCCTGCGGCAAGACAAGGAGTAATGGTTTTAAACTACTAGAGGGAATATTTAAATCAGATATAAGGAAAGAAATTTTTACAATGAAGGTGGTAAAACACTGGCACGGGTTGCCCAGAGGAGCTGTGACTGCCCCATCCCTGGAAGTGTCCAAGGCCAGGTTGGACAGGGCTTGGAGCAACCTGGGCTGGTGGAAGGTGTCCCTGGCCATGGCAGGGGGGTTGCAAGTGGATGACCTTTAAAGGTCCCTTTCAACCCACAGTAGTCTATGATTGTGTATTTCAAAAGGGAGGAATGCAATCCCAGCCCCACCAAAAACCAGGATTTTACTCCAGGTGCTTTTTCATCCACGACATCTGTGTGCAGGAGGACTGCTGAGCTGATAATCCCGGGGAAGCTCTCCCAAGGGTGGGGATGAGAGGGGGGTTTGCTTTCCAGACTCGCAGATGGAGGTAAATCCCTCTCTGTGAAGTGTGGCCAAGCTCCTCGAGGCTTGCAGCAAGGCAGGTCTCACCTCTGCACTTCTTCCTGCTGACTTTCACTTGCCTTTCTTTATGTAACGGTCCCAGAGCACAGAGGAGCATTTTGGGGTTGGTTTTTAAGAAAGCTTCACTTCTCCATGGCTGTGGCTTACAAACAGTTCAGCTGAAACTGAAGCACACAAATAAAATAATGTTTAAAAAAAAAAAATAAATCAAAGGAACCCTCTCTTTTTTTTTGTTAAAGGAACCCTCTCTTTTTTTTTGTTAAAAAGCCAAGAAAGTCAATCAGGTCCAGGCTCAGCTCGTTATCTGTTTACCCCATTATTGGTAATCAATTTGCTCAGCAATCAGATGCTCTTTAAGAAGCAGGGGAGTCATTTAGGGATGGCAGTTAAATAAGGAGCTGTGACTTGTGTTTGGGTGGGATGAGCAGCTCTGGAGCCCAAGCTGGAGGAAGCAGGACATCTGACAATAAATGGCCTTCATGGAATCACAAATCATGGAATGACTTGAGCTAAAAGGGACCTTAAAGACCATCTCATTCCAACCCCCTGCCATGGGCAGGAACACCTTCCACTAGCCCAGGTCGCCCAGAGCCTCAGCCAACCTGCCCTGAACCTCCAGTACTTCATCACTGCACTTTATATTTGCACTCTAGACCTGTGTGTCTCAGAAGCAGGAATTGAAACCCAATAAAAAAAGTCTGAAAAGTGGAAAACACACACACACACAAAAATTAGTTCCAATCCCCCTCCCAATGCCTGTTCACATCTGCTTAACTTCCTCATGCCTCACACTTGTGTTGGGCAATGGAGATGAGTCCTGCAGGCTCAGCATCGTCAAAAAAATCCATGTGGGAAATGGCCCATGTTGTTTAAACCCTGAATTTTGCTTTTACTGTTCCACAGGACTGGCTTGAAAAGCCAAATTTGGAGCTTGGAGCGGGGCGGGGGTGGAGGGGGTTGTCTCTGTCAGTCCCCCTTGAAGAAGTCAAAGCGTGTGTGATGGGAGAAGAAGCAGTGAACATATGGAAATTAAAAATCAAACTGGAAAAACGTTGATGAAGTTTAAATTAGGAGGCTGTTTATTCATCACCATCTGCTTATAGTGCAGCAAGATAAGAAATAATTAATAGTTCCTTGCCTGCAAAAGTTCAAGTGAATTCCCACCTTCCAGTTGCGTAAGAACCTCCTGGGATAGGTGGTGTGTCAGTCCTGCTCTGTCTCTGTGTCAGGGGAGGTTTAAATTAAATAAAAGTTAGATAAATATTATATATAAAACTATGTAACAAATACTCCTAAAATATTAGATATTAGGATAAAATCTCTTCAAGGAAAGGGTTGTCAAGCATTGGAACAGGATGCCCAGGGAAGTGGTGGAGTCACCATCCCTGGAAGAGTTCAGAAACCGTGTGGATGTGGCACTTGAGGAGATGAGCTAGTGGTGAACAAACATGGTGGTGGTGGTGGTTGATGCTCGGACTTGGTCTATTCCAACCTAAATGATTCTGTGATTCCACCTGTCATTCAGAGCTCTCATAAGTCTTGTACCGTATTCATCAGCCTCTCCAAAAATCTCACATACCCTGGAATATTGGGAATGGCATTAAAGGACTGCTACTGGTCAGCTAAATCAAACCCTGAGGATCTTGTCAACATATTCAAAGAAGCCTGGAGAAGAGCTGAGCTCGGTCTGAAACACACTTGACCTTGATGATCTCTCAAATGACCTGCTGGACTTCCTGCCATGTTGTCTTTTCTTAATTTTTAATTTGTTTGGGTTTTTTTTCCCCTATTATTGAGATCTGGGTGATACAAAGGGCCTCTTGGTTTCATTCTTGCTCTGACCAGTAGCACTGGGTAACTTCCAGGTCGTCAGTCCTCTCCTTTCCTTGACAGCGGTGTGGCCTCCGCTATGACAGCATGAAGTTCAGCCCTGAGACATCAAGACCTTAAACCTCAGACTCTCATTTAGGGTTGGTACCAAAGTCAAGTTCCCTTTTATTTAACAGAAGTTTTTCTTCCAGTTGTTGTGCAGTGGCCGCGATGCTCAGTTGGGACAGGCCACTCAGTGGGACCTCCAGATGGTCTGGCTTCATTTTAACCCTTTTCTCCTCTGCTCTGGGACTCTTCCCAGCCAACAGCAATTCATGCTGCAGCTCCTCCAGAGGGGGCACACGCTCCCTGGAAATCAGGAAGAAACAAATTTGCCCTTTAATAGTGAGAGGATAACGTTCCTTTGGTCACACCAGGAAATCTGGCCTCTGAAACACGAGAAGAAAGCACATGTTGTCATGGTGGTGAACCCACCTTCAACCTTCAACTGTGAGCAGCCCCCAGACTCTGGGCTTGGCTGCTTTCATCCAGTCCAAAGCTGATGGTCCTTCTTCCAGGCCATGAGACTCTTCCTGAGGAAATAGTACCCAAAGATGTTCTTCCCTGCAAAGCTGTTATTTGGCTGCCCGTCCTTGGTCAGTGACCCACTGCTCAAGGAGGTTCCATCACTCTAGTGAGGATTGCTAATTCCCAAATGAGTTTTGGAGAGGTATTTTAGTGGTGAACGTGGCAGTGCTGCATTAAAAGTTGGAGTCAATGGTCTGGAGGTCTTTTCAGACCTTAGTGGTTCTGTGATTTTAATAGTGGCTGGTTGTCACTCTCTGGAGCCCACCCTGTCACTTGAAGTCCAGACACCCACCAGCAACAGCATGAATTTCAAACACGGATCCACACAGCACCTCATCATTCTTCCCTGTAGAGCCAACAGCTGATTTTTGCTTTGAACTCACCTTTCTACAGCCAAAATCACGAGATCAAGATGTTAAAACATCTGTTTTCTGCCTTAAAACGCTGCAGGGGTGGAGGCTTTGCTTTGGTTTCGCCTGGTGCTGACTCGTCCTGGCTGGAAAACCTTCTAACAAGAAGCAGTGTTTGTTTGATTAGGGAACAGCTGCCTCGTGGCTTGTCAGGATTAGCAGCCACTTAGCGGACATAAATCTTGTGTTGGAAAAGGCATTTTAGTTTGGAGAATATGTCACATTTTTAAATGCCAGCAGACTTTTTTGGTTACTTTGCTTTTAGCATGGGATAATATACAGATGCACACTGCCTCAGTTATGCAGAGGCTGTAAAAATAAGGAGAATGTGCCATTGCAAAAGCAAATTAAAAACATTTTCGAAGCTCTGGATCATGGCTCGGATTAAATCCATCTGTGCAGAGGTTTTGTTTCTGACAGCTGCTCGTGTTTGTCCCCTTCACATCCCATCAGATTTCTGGTTAAAAAAAATCTCTCCTTCCTTATCTTTGTTTTTGGTTTAATGTTGACTGTGTCAGAGCACTGGTATGATGGAACCCACCCTTTTCATCCAGGATAAGTGCATTGGGAGGTATTGCAGACGCCACAAGTTATGTTGAAAAAGATATTCCCAGAGGTTGAGCCAAGCCATCTTCACTAGGAATTCTGTCTGGAAATGCCAATATGGGGAAAAAAACTTACAGGAAGAGTCGGTGCCTAAATTCGCAGTCTGGTTCTCTATAAATCCCGTTTTCCACAACTCCTGGAAGAGCAGAGGGATTTCAACAGGGAGTGAGGAAGCCCTGGAGTAATCCTTTAAGCATGTTCCATGTCAGAGCACTAGGGACGTATTGGATAAGTTTTATGTTTTGGCAACCCGCTTTGTAAATCTTCATCTTAAATCTTGCATCTTTTGTTTCAGTTTACACGTTCTGGAATTAGGCAGAAGGGCTTTTGATTTATAAATTTGGTTTTGGAGAGATAAATCAAATCTGATTTCTAGAAAGAGTGATCTGGAGGGATGAAAAAAGTCAAGTGTTTATTTAGTTTGCTGGTTAAAGAAAGTCTGAAGGATTACAAACTTTTTTTTTTTTTTAACGTGTTTACTAGTAGATGTTGATGATGGAAAAACTCACAGGATTTTCGTGCTTAAAAATAATCCTCCAAAAATAGTCTCTGGTGATTTCTTTCACGCTGCGTGGAATGACTCAGTCCGGGGGCTTAAGGTGAGGTTTCCTTCATATGCCTTTTGAGTCAAATTTCTGCAAACATTTAGGAATGAAGTTATCTTCTAATATTTCCTGTTGAGTGCTTGGACAGCTTCTGCTGGAAGCCAGTGCAGAAGTGCAAACCGGTTTTTATAGCAAGTAATGGTGTTCTTGGTATGAAATCGTTCAGGTCGGAAAAGACCTTTAAGATCATCAAGAGCAGAGTGGGAAAAATGAGATCGGTGTCTATTTGTGTTGAGATATTGAGGCGAAGTCCAAGGCAAACTCTCTTCTCCCTCAGTTTGGGAATCCTTTTTGCTTTCTGTGATTGCCCAAGTTCTGCTGGAGCGGAGCTGCAAATCCCTCTCTAGGGGTGGGGGGGGACTGAAGGAGCCTCAAAGAGCTCACGAGTGGTGGGGAGGAAATGCCACCGTGTCGGGGTTTGCCCTGGCAGGGTTGGGGTCAACCTTAATGATTGTGAGGTTTGCCTGCAGCCCTGTGGTCTCTCCATCCCATCCCATCTCCGTCCCAGAAAATATCCAGGTGAGATGCGAAGCCGTGGAGAGCTGAAAGGGGAGCTCCGAGGGGATGGGTTTGCTCTGGAGCGGTGGTGATAAAAACACAAAAAGGCGATGGGGTGGAGCTGAGGGGAGCAGGGCACAGCAGGGAATACAGTGCATTTTGCAGGGAAGATACATTTAGTAACCCTTGGAGCCAAGCTAACCCAGGTCCCACCCAATCTGTCACGGAAAAATGAGTTAAAACCCTATTCTGCAAGTCCAGGGCAGGATGGGGAAGAATTAAAACCACAAAAGATACCAGGGAGAAATGACAGGGAGCTGTTTCCGTGCTAGAAGCTGCTAAAAAGGCAGGGACACTTCAGCTTGAAGAAGAGATGCCCGAGGAGGGCTATTAAAGAGGATTTTATGGTTTTTCTCCCCAGGGAAAGGGATTTTGTGGTTCAGCTCTTGAGTATTTCTGTCTTTGCAGAAGAACTAGGCAATTCCTAGTGAAACCAGCAATGAGCACGTTCGAAGTGAATTCAGAAAAGGATATATTTTTTTCTGTCAGTGGACACTTTAAACTGTGCAACTTCTTGGCCCGGGAGGTTGTGAGTTTTAAAATTTTCCAGGGGTTCAGAAGCAAAATCAAGTTGCTTTTAATTTAAAAGATTTAAGGAAGAAAAAGAATGTAACTAAGTTTTTTTTTATTGTTATTTCGTACAACTTTTAAACAGAAGATTATCCCTGATTTGGGAGGTCCCCGCTTATTGGAGCTTGGGGCAGTTGTAGTAACCCAAGGCTGATGATGGGTTTTCCTCAACCCCACTGTGATTAAATTCAAGCTGCCTGTCTGGAACTGAGTGTTGCAGGAAGCATCTTTTGGGGTCTGTTTTCTTCAGTCAGGCAAAAGCTCAGTGCTCAGCTGGGACTGGGAGATTGATGCCATGATAATTGGCTGTAATGAGATGGTTGTAATGGTACCAAACTGGGCAAACCCCGGGTGAGCCCCCGGGGCTGCTCCTCTGCCTGAGCTTGCCAGCGAGAGAATAAATGTCACCCCAGAGCTATTTACAGCCCAGAGAGCTTGGAAAGCGCCTGCTGATATCAAATTGGAGTGCAAATGAGTTTCCAGTGCAACACACCAGCCTGTGATGGCACCCACTGATATCTCACCTTGGCTTAGCCAAGCCTTTGCCTTGCTGGTATCTCCTGTGGGGAGTGAGAGCCATGCAGAGATACCCCAGGCAAGAAATGGGTGTCTCTGCATCTGAACATGGGTTCAAAGGGCAAAATGTGTGGCAATGTCATTCAGAAGAGACCAGGAGTGACCCTGTTCGTTGGGGAGGAGGTGGTGTGAGTTTTTAGTGGGCACGGCGGCATTCGCTCGAAGGTTGATGTTCTTGGAGGTCTTTTCCAACCTTAATGATTGTGATGTGCTGGAAGGGGTTTTTTTTCTGAATTGGGAGTTCACCTGGGTTCAGAGAGTGCCTGGCACCAGCCTGCTGCCATTCATTTCTTCCCTCAGCCAAACCTAGTCCCATCCCAGAGCCCTGCCAGAGCTCTGGAAGTCATGTTTATTCATGAAGGGAAGTTATTCTCTGCTGCTTCCTTGATAAGCTCTGATCTTGTGTTTGCTGCAAGTGGAGATAGGACTCAAATAAATGGGTTTTGTGCTCTAGTCTGCCAGTTCTGCAAACCACTACGTGCCTGTGCTCACGAGAATTGACCTCATTTTTGTTGATTAAACTTTAAAAGGGAGAGGAAATGAGGGCCTGAGTCACTTTTAGCAGAGACAGTGGAAAAGGTGACCACTGTCTGCAGCTGTGGTGGGGTTTCCTGATCCACTGCAGCCAGGACTGGGTCAGTGGTCTTGAACTACTTCTTCTGGGTCAAAACCTCTTAGAGGAGGGCTCTGCAAAGCCCAGCGAGGCTGATGCAGCCTTCGCCTTGCATGTGGGGCATTTGGCTTGCAAAGAGGAAGGCTGAACTGCTGGGTAGAAAGATCTGAGCTCCTGTGTGTGGCCTCCAGGCCAGTCCTTGAGCAAGGCTTCAGGAGCCCACTTAGAGAGGGAGAGAGGTGATTACACTGGTGATTACACTAATTGCAAGGCTTCCGGAGCAGGGAGGGACAGCTTGATCTGCTTATCTGAAGGAAGGTTAAAAGTCAGCTTCATTAGAGTTGTGAAGGATTCTTCCCTGCAATGCTCCAGAAGAAGATATTTGGCTCCAGAGAGCCACTTCACCATCCACCAGGGAAGAGCAGGGCTGAGCTGAGTGTCTGGAAGTCGCAGTTAAAATAATTGAAGAGGAAAAGACTCCTTATTTATATATATATATATGTTTATAATGAGAAGGGTTTAAAGAGTGTACCTGAAGAGCCAGGGACGTGGTAAGTGCTTGGAAAAGTCACACACTTATTTTTATGCTGCTTCTCCAGACTCACCTGTGATCCTTTCCAAAGCAAAGCACAGCCCTTGGGTGGGTATTCCTTGGATTTTGGTAAGAAACAAGTGAGCAGAGCAGTTTCTTAGATGGAAATGGAGTTTCAGAGTAGGTGTATCTATGGCTCGTTTACACCTGCTGCGTTGGGTGAGGATTGATAAACACCTTTGCATCCTTCTTGCAGGTAGATACAAGTGCAAGGGAGAAGACAACATTTATAATCAATTAATGCAGAAGCACTTACCAATCACCAAACACGATTTGATGAGGCCAAACAGCTTGTCATCTTTGTTACCTCCGTGAAGACCAAATGGTGCCACCAGGAAGAGAGAAATCCCTGTCTTCCTTTTCCAAGGCACGCTGCAGCTGTTTCTGCCCTCAAATAGTTTTCTTGGGTTATTCATCTCTCACCCTGACACGGCTGAGTGTTGCCTGCCAACCCCCAAATCCCAGCAGTTTGCCAGGGTAAGGCCTGTCACTCTGGGAGGAGGAACAGTGTTTTCTGGAAGGGTCTTTGATAAAGGTTATCTGTGTCCTGGGTTGGATGGAGGGGCACAGAGTTTAACCTGATGTTGTGATGGAATGATCACAGTGTGAGTGGCAAGAATTGGACTGCAGATCCAGAACATCTTGCAGGTATCAATCTTTGATTGTTCCAATTCTTAAAACCTGAGTTATTCATGCAGGCCCTCTTCTGCCCATTGGAGAGAAGAGAACATCTCTAAAAAAATTACTCATCTTACTGAACTTCAGATAATCAGCAGAAGAAAGACATAGAACTGCTAGAACAGGTCCAGAGGAGGCCACGGAGATGCTCCAAGAGCTGCAGCCCTTCTGCCCTGGAGCCAAGCTGGGAGAGCTGGGAGTGTTCACCTGGAGAAGGGAAGGCTCCAGGGAAACCTCCCTGTGGCCTTCTGCTACTTAGAGGGAGCTTATAAAAAAGATAGAAAGTTACTTTTAACATGGACAAATAGTGATAGGATAATGGTGAATAGTTTTAAACTAAAAGAGAAGAGATTTAGATTAGCAGTTAGGAGGAATTTGTTCCCTGTGAGGGAGGGGAGGCCCTGGCACAGGCTGCCCAGAGAAGCTGTGGCTGCCCCATCCCTGGAAGTGTCCAAGGCCTGGTTGAACAGGGCTTGGAGTAACCTGGAATAGTGGAAAGTGTCCCTGCCCATGGCAGGGGGTGGAACTGGATGATCTTTAAGATCCCCTTCCAACCTAAACCATTCCAGGATTCTGTGATCCTATGATCCAGCCAGAGCTCTGGTTTCCATTGGCTTCTTTAGGTTCACACACCGGACTTTTAGATGCATAAATTTAAGAATATGAATCCTGCCTTTAAAACCTGGACCATTCCAGGGAGCTGCACAAATACTTCCAGCATGTCTGGGGCAGCAACAAGGAAGAAGGGTGTTTTAAGAGCCAACAGGCTCTGTAAAGAGGTATTTACAGAGGAAATAATTTTTAAAGATACACTTCAATTGTCTTGCAAGGCCAGTCTTGCATATCTTCACTTTCTTTTGATCAAAGAAAGCTTTTGTTACAAAAGTGAACACCTAAAAGCTTCCTTCGCGCATCACAGGTGGTGGTGAAAAATGTCAACACAGAAAAAAGATACAGATCACAAAAATGCTCCAAGTGCATAATTCAGGACATTTAAAAAGCCATCTGATACTATCACCTTGTATTTTATTTTGCATTATAACCTGTCCTGAGGTAATGGGCTCACTATAATTCATTGAGGTTCAGAGAGGAAAAGGTTGTAGAGCATGAAATATCCCATCCTGAAATCATCTTTTTTTCCACGGGAAGAATCTTTAATATCTTAATACTTCTGGAGCTGCTGGCTGTTTGGTGGCAGATAAGTATGAGGCTGCAAAAACTGAGCTTTGCACCTGATATTAGGAACCTGAAAACTGAATTCTAATGAACTCTACAGCGTGAAAAAGATACCATCACTTATTCCATTTTTTAGGCTCCGATAAACTCACCTCTGGACTTCATTTAAAAAGTTGGGTTTGTTCATGAAAGGAGGGAGGAAAAAAACCTGCAAAGTCTCTTTGAAAGAAGCTGAGGGTTCTTTTTCAGCTTCAAAGCGTTTTTGTTTGCTCCCTTTATTGATCTGAGGCAGCGCATGGCCTCGCTCTGCACAGGCTGCTGATGACACCAGCCTTTTTCCTTTGTAGCTCAAGTAGTCAAAGGTGTTTTAAAGGAGGAATTTCAGATCAGGGTATAATTACCCAGAAATGCAGTTTGCAAAGTGCTGCTCACAGCTCCCTTTGCTTGCACGTGAAAGGTGTTTCCTCAAGGCTTCCTTCTCTCACCTCCCACGTTCTTGTGTTGGGCTGAACAGCAGCATTTTAATCACCTTTGGGGAAGTGTTGCAGTCTAATGGGCCATCACAAATAACTGAGAGCAGAGATGCTGGAAAAAGGGAGGGCTGTTGACAACTCACCTGTGTAACCCAGGCAGCAATTGAAGCACCTCCCTGTTGGAAAATATAAAGGAGGGATAAAAAATGTTTTCAAAATCCTGCCGAGAACTCTGAAATAGGTAACACATCAAGGCAAAAGTGTATCTGAATTATTATTATTA
>VXAY01003151.1:183939-269945 GCA_013399855.1 Oxyruncus cristatus
TTATTATTATTATTATTATTATTATTATTTAATTTAGATCTTCCAACTCCTTTTGGCTTCAGTATTAATGGTACGTTATTCAACAGTGCAGCCTGTGTGGGGTATTATTAATGCCTTCTGAGAAATAAAAGGGTGAAATCAGAACATTATAACTCTGTAGAGAGGACATGCCATGTTTTTCTCCCAGGAAGTTTTTATTCTATCTGGAAGACCTTCAGAAGTGCCTCATTTTTACAAAAGCCCATGTTTTCTCCCTTTATTCCAAGCTTGGATAGGTCAGGATGTCCCACCTTGCACCACCCTTCCACAGAGAGCATCTCCTGCCACAGCACTGTCCCTCCTCAGCATCCAGCTGTGTTTTGTGCCTTCCCCCTTTCTAAGGAGAAGAACTCCTTCTGGGGAAGGTGTTTGGCTCCTGATCCCTTGACTGTCATTCCGTGTCCCCTTCGTGCTGTTCACAGCCCCTGCCCAAACACCCCATGGCAATGGGAAGAAAAAACTGGTGGCAGAAGTTTGTGGGAAGCAGAGAAGGAAGGGGATCGTGTCTCACATTTCCGATCAGGTGTTTTAATGCAACAGGGAGGGATAAGGGCGAGGAAGAGAGAGATCTGATCAGGCATTGCTGCCTTTTTAATCTGTTCTCCATCAACTCTGATTTGCCTGGTTCTTGCAGCAAATTGCTGTTCTTTCTATGTTGATTTCTGGAAAATTACAGACACGAGCAGTGCTGAATTTCAGGGACTGGGGTGGCTGAAAGCTGCGTGTTAAAGTGAAATGTTTGAGTGCCTTTCATTCCAAAAGGTGCCTGCACTGAGGTGATGGGCCCCACACACCTGCTCCAGTCCCTCTGCTCCATCCAGCAGATACAACTCCTCTGTGTTCTATCACCTGCTTTCCTCTTCTCCCCAGGTTGCAGGAGGCAGTGGGACAACATCACGTGCTGGCCTGAAGCAGAGGTGGGGGAAGTCGTGGTACGACCATGCCCGAAGTACTTCAGATTCCTCACCTCTTTTCTTGGTAAGCAAATCCCAAAACCTTCTTTATGGCTTCACTTCACAGGGGGAAGCTCCATGATATAATCAGAGGGAGAAACAAGCTCCTTCCACAAGGTAAAGGAGGTTTCCAAGCCCTACATGATGCCCAAACCATCCAGGCATCCTCCCTATCCTTGCAGCACCACATACTCTGGGTCACAGGGCTGCAAAAATGGCTCCTGGTGAAATCCAATAATGTGGATGTCGTGCAGTGAAAACTGAATCAACCTGTGTAACAGTATGTTTGCTGTACAGAATGAGTGGTTCAGCACCACCATTAATTAAGTCCCTGACAGAAAACAAACAAGCTGGAACTGCACGGAATGAAGGGTTATTTCTTCTTTTTTTTTTTTTTTTCCTGCTGAAATGACAGATTTGGCCACAGGCGAAGAAATTTAACCTGACAAATAACGGGCAGGGAAGGTTAATGGAGAAAGTCTCTTAACTCACTGGGGTGGTTGGGAAGGTTTAGTTTAAAACTCGGGTCTCGGGGGGCTGTGCAAGCAACAGGACTGGTTGTCTCCTGGTAGTTTATGGTCATTTTTTAATCTTTTCATTATGGAATCCTTGCGGGCCTCCACAGAGAATTGAGCTCTTTTGCACTGGAGATTATGGATGGAGCTGATCAGTCTCCACTTTTAGAGCCTGACAGTCTGAACACGCATGAGGGATATGGGTGGGAGCAAGGATACAATTATCGTCCCTGTTTAACAGGCCAGGGCCCTGCACTCGTTGTCCAGCTGATTACACTCCTTGCCCAAGGCCACACCAAAATTCTTTGTAGACCCAGAGGGGAAATTCAAAATCCCTGGAGTCCTATCCCAGTGCTGACCTCCCTGTTTCCAAAATTCCCTATTGGTCCATCACTCTTGTGTCAACACCCAGGGAAAACAGGCAGAAGCTGCTGTAATATCACATCTTGCAGGACAAGACCCCTGTGCATTGGTTCAGCCACGTGGAATAATTGCCTGCTGTTCCTGCTTTGTGCTCTCTCCCAAGCATAGCATTCACTCCCTGGGTTTTAGAGACCCAGCAGAGTTACTTAATCAGGGGAAAAACATCTCTCCAAGAAGTTTTCTTAATACATAATCCCACCAGAGGAGAGCAATAAGGAAAATATTGTATATATTTGGTCATATATATATTTATAGGTCAAGCATTAGAACAGGCTGCCTAGGGAAGGGATGGATTCACTGTCCCTGGAAGTGTTCAAAAATATAGAGGTTCTGTTTAGGGACATGGTTTAGTGGTGGACCTGGCAGTGTTAAATTAGTGGTTGGACTTGATGACCTTAGAGGTCTTTTTTAACCTTAATGATCCTATGATTCCATTTTTTATACGTACACGTCTATATAAATCATCGTGGCTGTGNAGTGTTAAATTAGTGGTTGGACTTGATGACCTTAGAGGTCTTTTTTAACCTTAATGATCCTATGATTCCATTTTTTATACGTACACGTCTATATAAATCATTGTGGCTGTGAACTTAAGCTAAGGAAAGTGGGATGCCTTTAATTCTGTGGGAGGATGGACTTCTGAGAATCCATAAACTTGCCCGTTCAGGTGCAGCTGTTGCTCCCTGAGTTGTCCTAGGACATCCTGGTCTCCCTGTTCCCCTGCAGAGAGGTGAAGATCTCCCATAGTTTGTGTGTCACTGGGTCTGTCAGGTACTTAAGAGTATCTCGAAAAACTGTGGGTTAGGTGGGGGTCGGCCTGTTCTCCCAGGCAGCTGGAGACAGAACACCAGGGGAGGTTCAGGCTGCACATCAGGAAGAATTTCTTCATGGAAAGGATCGTTAAGCATTGGAAGGGGCTGCCCAGGGAGGTTGTGGAGTCTCCGTCCCTGGAGGCGTCCAAGAAAAGACTGGACGTGGCACTCAGTGCTCTGGTTTAGTTGATGAGATCACGGGGGGTTGGTCGTGGGCTGAACTCGATTTTGGAGGCTTTTCCCAACTTTAATGACCCTGTGATTGTGTGAAGTGAATGGTTCCCATTCTGGGAGAAGCCCAGGCTTCACCAAGAGCACTCAGAGTATCACTTGGGCTCTCTGTGCCCTTGTCTCCACGTGCCAAGAAGGAGCCTCAGACACAAACCAACCCCTGACCCTTCCCTGCACAGCCACCTTGCAGTGAGCCCGCAGCAGTTGTGCTGTTCCGTGAGCAGGGAGCTCAGCCAATGTCCTCCAGCCTTGCAGCTGGAGGGTCAGCAGCCTTCCAGGGGGATTTCACACTGCTTTGGGTGGGTTTCCTCCGGTGTAATGTCGTTATCTGCATCTGAAGATCATCCAGGGGTTCCAGTCACTGGATGGTTTTTACAAGGTCGTGGTGTGATGGAACAAGGAGGAATGGCTTTAAACTGACAGAAGGCAGGTTTAGATTAGGTACTAGGAAGAAGCTCTTCCCTGTGAGGGTGGGGAGGCCCTGGCACAGGTTACCCAGAGAAGCTGTGGCTGCCCCATCCCTGGAATTTTCCAAGACCAGATTGGACGGGGCTTGAAGCAACCTGGATAGTGGAAGGTGTCCCTGCCATGGCAGGGGGTTGGAATTAGTTGATTTTTAAGGTCCCTTCCAACCCAAACCATTCTATGATTCCATGATTCTGTGGTTTGGTTAGTGATTGATCTCAAGATAAATTACCCCCCTAAAGAGATCAGATGAGCAGCACCATGGAAACTCCTATTTATCCTCGGTGTGGTGAAGCACAGGGTGACTTTTTTGTTGGTGAAAGTGTATTCAGCATCTTAATTCCTGCTGTTTCTAAAGCAGGGGTGTCTGTACAGGATAGGTGTCCAGAACTCCATTAATGTCAACAATAATCTGGTCAGTGCAGGGAACAGAGGATGTGTGTAGGTACCTGAACAGCTCTTCAGGTCTCAAGTGCTGCGTTGATGAATTTTGTGTTGAGTGTAGTAGAAATGCAGGTAACTGAGCTCACAGATGGGCACCTCCACCAGAGACACTGAGGGCTCCTTTTAGGTTCCTAACCATGAGCATCTGGTACTATTTGAGATGCACTGGGGGATCCAGAAAGATTCCTCAACTGGTGCTAAGATACCTGTATTTAGGAAACCAGTTTCCAACCTGGAATGGCATTTGTATCAACTGATTTTGGAGTTTTCCATAAGCAAAACTATCTCTGAGCTGGTTTTACAGTCAGAGGTGAGAAAAGGTCTTCTTAGAGGTGCAGTTCGGATGGTTTTTAGTCTCTGACTTCAAGATGAGTTGGATGACATGGATAAACCACATCTTTCTCTCCATTTGCAGTGGAATAATTGTGGAGTGGCTCTGGCAGATGGGAACGTCTTCCAATCTGCGTGAATCCCAGCTCTACAGAGCAAAAGTGCTCCATCTCCTCCCGTAAACAAGAGCAACTGATGCCTTCCTTCCCAAAGCAGAAAGAGCAGCTTTGATTTTCTCTGAGCCATCCTCTTTGTACAGCCACGCACAAATGTGGGAAGCAGGGATGGTCTGACATAAAGGGAGGCGAAGATTGCCTCTTGTTTTATGGGATTTGTTGCAGAATTAATGCCATCAAAGTTTGTGAAGCAGTTCTTCCTTTGTAGCAGTCAGCCCCGTTGAGTAGCTTTCAAGGAACTCAATCACATGGTTAATGTTCGTGTCGTCCTCTTTGATCCCTTTGCAGGAACAGGAAAGCTTCGATCAAGCTGTGAGCAAGAGAAAATCTTCCTGTCTATTTATAGCAGGAAAAGGGTGAAATACTGGGAAGCAAAGAGTTAATGTCATTTTCCCGCCTGACAGAGAATGTGCTCTTCAAGTGACTAATATCCCATCTCGTGGAAAATAAAGGATAAAATATCTCTTGGCATTTAGAAACCTTAAAATGCCCACCATAGTCCTGATGTCGTTTGACATTAAGTTTTTATGGCACTCGCGGATTCAGAAAATTTTCATTATTTCAAGACATCCGTCACTATCACGTGAAGGAGACGGATGAGGATATTTTAGGCACCTGCCATTAATAAAGTGCATTTCTCGCTGTCCCTTGACCAGAGCCTTCCAGCTTTCTTTTGGAAAGAATGTCATGGAAGATGACATTTATAATAGGGATTTATTTCTCCGAGTTTCTCCAGAAGCGAATTGTCCATCGTGCACACGTTGAACAGCATAAATTAGCACTGACAGTTTTTAAGCTTCGATTGTAAGATTAATTGACTTGAGGAGGTGGGGGTGGGCATAACCAGTCTCTGGAATCCCACTCGCTGAGGTGAGATCCTTCTGAGTTTTGGGCTTGCCAAGCTCTTTTTTTTTCCTCTGTGGCTCTAAATTTATTCCCACTCTCCTTTCCCGTCCCTCATGGACACTTTTTGTTCTATATTGCTTTTGAAACTGGAACAAAAATTGAATAAAATGACGAGAGGGATGAGCAGACAGCAGCAGATAATGAGAAGACGCCACCACTACTGTAAAGAACTCCAAAATGAGCCAGACCCGCTATTTATTTGCTGCGATGCTCATTTAAAAGGAAACAAGCAGTTGAGGGCATTTGTTACGGAGGTTTGTTCACTGAGACCCATCAACCTGCTCAGGTTGTGGAGTTGCTGTGCCTCCTCCCCCTTCCCAGAAGTGTGCATCTTTTTTCTGGTGAATGTCTCCTGGAATACTGTGATTGCAGTATCGAAAGATCAAACGGGAAATTTGTCCTGAAGTTTGACAGCTCTGCTTTCAGTATGAGAAACCAGTTTACCAAAGGTGCCTAATTAAAGGCAACATGTGATGTTAGGAAGGGAGGAATTACCTGTGTTTATTAGGGATCGAGGTTTTCACAATTAGAAAGTGCAGGAAGGGGAAAGGGAGATAAGGAAAAAAGGGAGTATTACCCCAAAAACGGGGTGCAGGATGTTTCAGGGCACTGCAAATGTGGCTTCAATGACTGCAGACCAAGTGGTGTGAAAAACAGCAAATGAAGACAGTGAAGGCTGTGCCTGTTGTGTGATGTGCTCACACCATGCCATGGGTCCTACTGTGCCCTTAAATTATGAAGTATTAAAATATGAAGTAACATAAAGCAGAAATTTTCCTGAAAAATGACCTTGTGAGATCATGGCTGAGGCAGAGAAAGCAAGTTTGGAAAACATCTTGTCATGATTACCCCACAAGTTTTTCCCAGATCTAACCACTTCATCTAGTTTAATGCAAGCTGAAGCTGTCTGCAAGTCTCAAGTGTTTCCCAAGAACAGTGGGATGGATAAATAATAATAAAAATAGAACTAGAGATGTGCCAATGGGCTCAGCAGCATCTCCAGAAGAGTAAATGATAACAAGTGCTGTTGCTTTAATAGCTTCTGCTTGAGAAAAAATTGGTTTGTGACCATGGAATGTGATGAGGGAGAAGCAGGACATTGCTGGTCAGAGCAGACCTTCCCCTCTGCTTTGGAGGCTCTTACGGGAAAGGGCAAGGGCAGCAAGAGGGGGTAAAAGCAAACACTGCTGAGCAGTGACTGACCCTATGTCTCTCTGTGTGAATTCAGGCTCCCATTAAAAGCCAGTAGGAGGTTTTCTTCCACAAAGATCAGAGAGCTAAAACAGCACCTCTAACACAAACGTTCAGATATGCCTCTGAGTCTGAAGTGTTTGCTGGAAATAGATGTGAGAGGCAAGAAGAAATTAAGAGAAAAACCTCAAGAGCCAGAAATAGACAACAGCCCTCTGCATTTATTCTGTTCGGTATTTAGCTCCTACCCAGATCAAACACCTTTGATAAAGAAAACGTTCTGGTTTTATCTTTGTTCCACTAACCTCTCCCTTCTCTCCTTGTGTGTCATGAATAAATCCTGTCATTCTTCCACCGGGCCCTTTACTGGTCGGTATAACCCCAATCTGCAAAGTCATTTTGGTTCATGCCTCTTCCACACCATTCCCAAAGGTATTTATAGATCAGGCAATGGAATAAGAAGTTTTGCATGTGTTTGTTCCTGTTCCAGAAGTTCTATCCCACTAATAACTGGTGTGTGCAGCGTTTTGGTGTAGAACAGCATCTCTCCACTTTCCCCAAGGAACAGTGTTTGGAAGAAATATTCACTGTGGAACAGAGTTAGATCCTTTGGATAGGGATACAAGGATCCTGGAGGCAGAGGAAGAACTCTCTGGGCTGTTTGTGTGGGCAGTGGAGGGAAGAAAGTCAAGGCGAGGAGACCTCACGGGAGGTGCAGCTGAGCAGATCCATCAGGTGGCAGATTCATGTCCAAAGGAGAAGAGGGCCACTGTCATTGCAGTAATGTCTGAATAAAGATACAGACAGGCAAGACAAAACTAGGTTAATGCTCATCCATCTGTAAAAATGTGGATTGAAAGGGTCTGAGTCTGAGGTAAATACAGTCGTGGATGTTGTGGGGAGAGTAGGTAGGGAATGATTGTCTTATGGTGTAATACAGAAGGGGTACTGAACAAAACTGTCCATCAGAAGAGCAAAAATAAACATATGGAGAATGTTTTCAGGCAACAGATAAAGAAATTGCAGGGCTGAGAGACCTGGAAGGTACAGGTGAAAGCCACAAGTATAAAGGGGTATCAAAATTATTAGAAGCAGGTAGGAAAAATTCAGAGTATTGGAAGAAGATAAAGGCAGTGGTGAGGGGTGTGGGACAACAGCTCATCTGCAACCTCCATTTGAGGGAGATGAGAAGATATTCCCACTGTCACAGGGATATGCAAGATGCAAAGCCATAAAACCATTTAGCTGCTTATCCTGCTCTGCTTCCTGGGAAAATTCAACAGTTCTTCATCCAGTTCTGGGGGGAAGGGGGAGGAGGAGAAGTAAGAATAGAGAAAAGAGTTCTCCTTGTCTCTTGATCATTGCCACTATTGTCAGTTCGTTGCTATTTGTGAGTCCAACCCCAAAAAAGATAAGAGTGGTGTGGGATAAGAAGAAGAGAATTCTTCTTTCCCCAGATAACACTTAATTAGTAAAAGCTGAATATCCAAAAACTGAACTAAAACCAGGACTGCTTAGACATTTCCATCGTGAGTTTACAGGTGTTGGGTTTGGGGTTTTGTTTTGGGGTTTTTTTGTTTGGGTTTTTTTTTTTTTTTTTACTGTTTGTTTGAAATGCTAAAACAAAACTTGGGGGGTTCTAAGCAAAACTTGTGTCAAAATTTAGAATCAGAGAATCATCTTAGAATAGTTTGGGTTGGAAGGGACCTTAGACATCGTCTAGTTCCAACTGCTATGGGCAGGGAACCTTCCACTAGGACCAGTTTGTTGTTATATGGGAGGAATTTCCTTCCATCTGTCTTTACTACCCAGAGCAGAGAGTTTGTGAACCCCCCTTCAAGGGACAAAAAGCTGCTTAGGATGGGTTTGAGCCACGTCCCGGGGTTTGTACAACCACACAAGCTGATCACTCAGATGGAAACATTCAGGTAAGTGCTTCCAACCATCAGTTCCCATCCTGGAGTAGGCACGCCAGCAAACCAGGCAGATCAAGAAATTAGAGAGGGCTTTGTGAACTCCTTAGAAGGGTTTGCTTAAACCTGGAGCAGCTGCTGGGCCAGATGGCAAAGTCCTGCCCTGCAGCAGATGTGGTAGTGGAAGGACGCAGAAGTGTGTGGAGGAAGTGCAATCTCTGCTCCTGCTTCATGTCCAACAAGATCACTCACCTCCAGGGCACGCTGCAGGCAGGGGTTCAAGACATACAGGCCAAGAGCTCATCCCAAACCTCATGGCAGTCCCAACTTGCTCATGAGGGGAAGGGGGGCAGGCACTGGGCTCTGCTCTGTGGGCACCAGTGACAGGACTCGGGGGGATGGCCTGAGGTTGTGTCAGGGAGGTTTAGGCTGGATTTTAGGAAACGGTTCTCCACCCCGAGGGTGGTTGGTCGGGCACTGACCAGGCTCCCCAGGGCAGTGGGCATGGCCCCAAGGCTGACAGAGCTCCAGGAGTGTTTGCACAATGCTCTCAGATACAGGGTGGGATTGTTGGGGTGTCCTGTGCAGGGCCAGGATCCCTGTGGGCCCCTTCCAACTCAGGGTGTTCTAGGAATCTAATGCCGTGCATGAGGAAGAGCTGTGTTTTATTATGCACACATATATGGCAGGGGGTTGGAACTGGATGATCTTACAGTCCCTTCCAACCCAGCCCATTTTCTGATTCTTCGTATAATATCACAGAATCATGGAATGGTTTGAGTTGGGAGGCACCTTTAAATGTCACCTAGTCCAACATTCTCGCAATGAGCAGGGACAACTTCACCTAGATCAGGTTGCTCAGAGTCACATCCAACCTGACTTTGAATGTTTTCCTGGGGTGGGGCGGGGCACCCACAGCTTCTCTGGGCAACCTGTGCCAGTGTTTTACTGTGCTCACTGTGACAAAAACCAAACCATACAGCAGTTTACACTGACTTAGGTGGTCCGTCCTCCCTGGGTAGTGTTTAGGGTGCTGCAGGGCAGCGGGTGTTGAACTTGAGAGAGATGCTGCCCTCCTTTCTGGGGCTCAGCCTGAAGCCACTAAAATGTTTGCACTGCTGTGGTCAGTACATCTGCAATGAGCAGAGCTCATGGCTCGGGATTCTGGGAGAAATGTGGGGAGTTAATTAAACAGTTGTGGCCTGTGATGCTTCTTGTGAGCCTTTAAGGCCCACACTGCGGTAAAAGCTCCTCAAAACTGGTTATTCAGGCCCGTGGCTTCACCCCTTGCCTTTCAATACTGTTTTATGTTTTGGCTGTCATTAATACCCATATAAATGAGCCAAAGGTCATCTTGCTTCTTATTTACACTTTAATTCCCTTCTGTAAGCAGTGGCTTTTATGCCACAGCGTATTTTTGGAATCTGCTTAGTTTCCCATCCTGGTTCCCCTCACTGTAGTCTCTTCAGCTTGTATAAGGATTACTAACTAACTTTTTTCCCCCCCCTTTCCTTTCTGCACTGTGACTTTGCTCCCTTTGTTCATCCATCCCCTCCCACCTGGCAGGGAGCCTTATGGAAAGGTCATCACCTTGTTCCCTTTCCAAACGCATCTTTAAACTCCTTTGTCCTCATACCTGCGAAGACAAATGACAGCAGGGAAAGAGCCGAGGTGCCGAGGTCCCTCGAATTGCCTCTCTGTGGCTTTGCTGAGGACTCACATAATCAACTTATTGCACCTTGGCAACAATTGTGCCTCTGCTGAGCCTGGATATCTCCCACCACCCTTGAAGGAGTGATTTCACTTAATTTACACTACAGTGAAACCAATTTAGCCCAGTTGCCTTCTCTCCTCTTTGCATTTTCTGGCCAGGCTCAACTAAAACACAGGAGGCTCCATCTCCATTTCCATAAGGAAGCACTTTTCTCCTGTGAGGGTGACCAAGCACAGGAACAGGTTACCCAGAGATGTGGTGCAGCCTCCGTCCTTGAAGGACTCCAAGAATATCCAAAAGGCATCTGGTCACGCTTCCATTCAGCCAGTTCTGGGTGGCCCCCTGGTTTGGAGCAGGTGACCTCCAAAGGACTCTTCCAAACTCAACCATTCTGTGATTCTGGGAAAGCAGGAAGCTGAGTTCTTGTAAGACATTGCAAGGTTGTTGTTACCCCAAATGAGAGTTAGTCGTGGCTTTTTCAAGTGAGACTTTTTGTTATTTATTTTTTAAATGGAAAACCCCATCCTCTTGCTTTTAGGAGCAGATGCACCAGCCTGGCAGTGGTAAAATTTCTGATCAAAATGAAATACAACCCCCCCAAAAAGCTGATTGTTTCTTGGCTGTTAACTAGTACTACTGGAGTGAGGGGACTCTCTTCACCCCAGGGACTTGAACCTTCTTTTTCCACAACCTAGAGAAGAACCTGGAGCACAAACCTACGGGCAATAGGATGCTTTCCATCCTCAGTGAATCTTCTCTACTCTGCATTGCTAATTACATGTAATTGAGTTATAAACCCTGTGTCTCCTTTCTTATTAATTCTTCAGGAATACAGTTTGAAAAGTTTTAGCTCCAGTTTGAGAGGAAATGAGAATTTTTGGGAAATCTAATGAACTTCCAAAGGCTGGAGATACCATTTTCAAGCACTGTCTGTTCTGATGCTGCCACTTGG
Organism: Oxyruncus cristatus; assembly: GCA_013399855.1. Classification (NCBI taxonomy): domain Eukaryota; kingdom Metazoa; phylum Chordata; class Aves; order Passeriformes; family Cotingidae; genus Oxyruncus; species Oxyruncus cristatus. The sequence continues at coordinate 195,004 of VXAY01003151.1, forward strand.
GTTTTCAGGGCACTTTGCTGGTGCATCATTCTAGGGAAAACTTGTGCTACAAAAATAGTGAGAAACAGTCCTGTAAAATGGCACATACAGCTTCTGGTGCTTTGAAAAATTTGCCTTTCCATTGACAAATGATCAGACTTTATTACCAAAGTCTGATGGGTAAACTGAGAGCAAGGGAGATCACAAGAACTGGCTGGATTTTCACTGAGGGTCTATGGCAGAGCTTTGTATTGGCCTTGAAACATAAAAATCTCAGTTCAATACTTGTCTGAAGTTCACTGCCCATAAACCTCAGAGTAAGAACCAATCTTCTGAGGCACTTTTCCAAATTTTATGGGGTTTTTTTCAATATAGAAACTAATCTGGTAAATAGTAGTAATTAGAAGTGTTGTTTGGTCTGAAGGGAGACATCAGCCATCATTTGAGCCAAAACTGTGGTGTGGTAAAATCTTTATTTTCTAACCTTGCACTTTTTACACCTCCCAGACATCAGTGAACAAAGACTTCTTGTGTCACACCATGTGGGTGAAGTTGCACATCTAAAAGTGACCTGAGCAGCAAAGGGTGGTAGAAAAACTTCTGTGGGAAGTGAGTTTCTCTGAAATCAAAGTAATTGTTATTATTTTTTAATCCCAGTGATGCTGTGTCACTGTGCTTCCCTCTACCCGAGTTCCCACATCTGCTAAAGGGATAAGACAATTTGAGAGCAGCAAGAATTCTCAGATAATCAAGCAGTTGTGAGGAAGTGCAATTAAAAAGAAGAAATATGAGAAAATTAAGCTGAAAGAAGCACCCCTTAGTTCACTGAGGATAAGAAACAAAGAATCAAAACCGCAGTGAAATCTAAAATCATCCCCAGACAGAAAGGAGGAGTTTTGAGCAGGAAACAGGAAACAATGGAGTTCAGATAATGGGATCCATTGTAATGAATAAATAACAGAAATTGCATAACACCTCAAAAAAAAAAAAAAAAAAGGGTACTGGGCAGTCATGGCCTTGATTTTGTTTGCCCAAGGTCTCTTATGATCCCAGTGTGAAGCCTGGTCAAAGGAACTGCAAACAGTGACAGTGCAGGAGAAGCCTGAGGAGCAGCACCAAGGTGTGCTGGAGCTGCTTCTTCTGGAACAGCTGTGAAAATGAACCTGCAAGAGCTTCCATGGAGTTCAGATCTGTTGTAAAGGCAAATTACAGGGACAAGTTGAGTGTCAAAATCTGCCTGTCACAGGAGTTCAACAAGGGACTGAAGCCAGGGGTCAGGCTGCTGCTGATTTCAGAGCAAAACAAGTCTATGACTGGGAAGATGTTCAGATGACTCAGTTGTCAGAAATTTCTGGAGGTGAAACTCGAATATTTTTCTGACTCACAGCTGCAGAATTGATTTGCTCCTGTTTGTGGAGGTTTTCTCACTCTTGTGTGCAAAGAACCCCATTGTTGGAAATGTTTGCGAAGCTCTTGAGTTTCACCGATGCCATTTTTCATCCAAGAAGCGAGTTTTGACTGCTGTTTGTTCATTCTGGTTTAGTTTACCAGCCTTCCAGTCAGGGGTGACAGTTTTGTGTGATGAATGGCACCAAAGGAATGCCACAGTGGTGGGATTGGTGTGAGGTGGTCAGAGAAGGCGCTGGGCCAGTTTGCAATGTACTGTTGAATGTGGTTTTACTTTGTTATTTCTGTCTGGCCAACGTGTATCTTGGCCTTTTAGGCTACAAAATCTCGGGGTAAAGCTTGTCCTGATTGCTGGTCCCTCCTCCTTTTGCTGGATTAAGCCAATTTGGGTTTGAGGTGCATCTGGGACAGGGAGCAGAGATGCTTTCCAAAGTGAGCAGTGCTTAGTTCTTACAATCCTGGATGGGTCAGGAAGCCCAGAGTACCAAAGAGCCACGTGGACTTCAGTTCTGCCAGTTTTGGCTGAAGGAGTGAGATGTCCTTGGGTTAATTAAGGCTCTTTTTAGCTGCTTGGAGGCCCCAGGCACTCAGCTTGCTTAAGAGTCCAGGAAATCTCCCTGTCCTTGAGCACACATGTTAAAACAGGCAATACAGGTTGTCAGGATGTGTTTTTTCTCCCCTCCCAGCCAAATTTTGAAGTGTTTGGTTCTCAGACAAAGAGTGCAGTGGAATTCCCAGGAATCCCATTTGCCCAGGCAAGGTTTGGGTTTGAAGGACTGCATTTGGTTCCCAGGCCCCCAACCTTACCTGCACCATGTGAAAGGAGCACTTTATCTATCCCTGCCTCAGCTTCTCACAGGCACAAATAATTCACTGATCTGTTTGGATAAAATGCTTCCACAAAAGAAGGAAGGAACAAGAAGGAACAAGGCGATGTGGAAACAACCCTCTCAAACAATAATGGGGCAGTGCCAGCAACAAAAGGTCTGGGTACAACTGGCATTGTGTACCATTAGAAGAGAAGTTTTGTGGGCAACTCAGTATTAAAATGTACTTTGTTTTTCAGGTCTGCACTTTACAACCCAGTGGGTCCCTCCAGTTTGTATGTCCTGTGTAATATGGACACTTAATAACAGAGAAAAAGCACGATAACTTTACTCTTAAGAGTTACAAGAACTGTGCTCTGCCATTTGTGTCACGAAAGGCTGACGTTTGTTTAGTGGAAAGCTGAAAGTTTGGTTTTAAATTGTGGGTTTCTCTTTCCTTCCAGGGAACGTGACCAGGAATTGTACAAGCCAGGGCTGGTCGGATGTGTACCCTGCTCCCTACACCGTAGCCTGTGGATACGATTCCAACAGCACTCCAGGGGAAGAGGTTTGTAAACCTGGATGGGTAGACATCAACATTTAACAGGGATCAGTGTCAGATGCCCTTCCCATGCCCAGGTTTTTCCATTTCCACTCTGATTCCCCAAGAGAGAAGAGCCCTCTGGAGGATCCCTGGAAGCAGAGTTCAGATGCTTGGTCAAAGAAATGATCTTCCCTTTGATTTTATAGAATCATGGAATGGTTTGAGTTGGAGGGAACCTTAAAGACCATCTCATTCCAACCCTCCTGCCGTGGGCAGGGACACCTTCCACTAGACCAGGTTGCTCCAAGCCCCGTCCAACCTGGCCTAGGACACTTCCAGGGATGGGCCATCCACAGTTTCCAGGGCAGTGACAGGAAATCAGCACCTGTGAAGATCAGACCAGTGTCTGTGTGATGCCCACACATACCTTCAGGTGCTTCATTTTCCACGGTGAACTTTGAAACAAACCCTCCACATTTAGATTTGTCCTTAGGTAGATGTGGTGATTCCAGTCTTTCCAGGGCAATGTTAGGATCGAAAGGGATGAAAAAGGGATATAACTCAATTGCCATCAGTGCTGCCCTGCTGATCTCAACCTGCTGAACATCTAGAGCACTGTAAGGAACACACATTTCCATGCAGTGTTCCTGAATTTTGTGAGGAAATCCTCAAGCTCTCTGGGATGTTGTTTGTATATAAATTAGCAATTGCTGACCGAGGTATAAATGGCTTTATTGAGTATTGTCATTACACAGGGAGGAGTTTGTTATTGGTTTGCTGTGTCCTGAGACATGAAGGGTAAAGTCTAAAGAGGGTGACAAGTGTCAGAAGCAAGATTTACCTCACCTAACTCAAAGTTCAGCATCTAATCTAAACTAAACTAGTCCCCTATAACCGTCACATAGTCAACAAGAGAAAGCTTATGCTGGAAAAGAATTACCTTTTACAGCAATCAGATATTGTAGTGTTTATATATTTATATAATACGTTTATATCTTTATATAATATGTTTATATTAAACCTCTTCCCATGTTTTGGTTTTTTTTTTTTCTGTTTTATGAACATGTCAGTGTTTGTGAATGTTGGACATAGGAATCTCAGTAATGAATGAATGCATTTCCAGTACCTAAAGGGGGCTTACAAGAAGACTGGAAAGGGATTTTTCACAAGGGCATGGAGTGATAGGATAAGGGGGAATGGCCTTAAGCTGAAGGAAGACAGGTTTAGATCAGATATTAGGAAGAAATTCTTCCCTGTGAGGGTGGTGCAGCACAGGAACAGGTTGCCCAGTGGGGTTGTGAACTGCCCATCCCTGGAAATGTTCAAGGCCAGGTTGGACAGGGCTCTGAGCAACCTGGTCTAGTGGAAGGTGTCCCTGCCCATGGAAGAGGGTTGGAACAAGATGATCTTTAAGGTCCCTTCCAACCCACCCCATTCTATAATTCCACTTGGTGAGAGGTCTCTTTGTGGGGTCACACATTCCCGAGGCACTCAGAGAGTCAAGAGAGGATCTGAACAGAACTGAGGCAGCTTTAGGAGTGAACGAATAGAGAAAATAGCAAAAGCAAAGTTACACAAAGAATTTCAGGGCTCTTCTGAAGAAAGTCTTAGTCTGCCTTCAAGGTCAGCCAGCACTTCACATCCTCGAGTGTCTTGTCCCTCAGATCGAGCTGAGTGGCACCAGCTCAATGCTGCAAAAGCCATTGTTCTCAGGGAAGGACTTGAATCCAGATCCCTGGTTTATGTTCCAGCTGCAGAGAGGATTTGGGAATTCCTGGGACGTGCTTTGGCCACCCAGTGCATTGCAGCAGTGCCAGAGTGTCGCGTTACCAGGAGAACACGGATTGGGTTCTTTTAATTCTTTCTTAATTATTTTCTCTTGATTTCTGCACTTTTGTCGTGCTGTTTAAGTCTAATTTGTGTGAAGGGTGGCTGAGGGGGGTGAACATGCAGTGCTAGCCTTGGAGGAAGAATAGTTTTTTGTTGCTGGTGAATTGGCTGTCAGTTTGGGGAGAAAGAAGCAAAGGGAATAGAAAAAAAGAACAGCAGGCCGTGTGGGACACGAGGTCCAGGACAGACTGATAACCTTCCGTGTGTAGAACACTTCATGAACTCTTGGGCTCAAGTTTGGGCCAACATGTTTGGCAACTGAAAGACTTTGTATCAGTGTTTCTCTTCTTTTTGTCTTACAAATGGAAATGTTTCCCATTGTAAACCAAGATACCGAGGGACAAATGTTGAGGTTACTGAACAGAAACCAAGGAAGTGGATCCTCTGTTCATCTCAATTTAGCATCTACCTGAAATAATCGTTATTATCACATTCATGTGAAATTAAGCAGAAGCTTTTAGAAGTCGGAGAGACAATGATGAAATTGCCTAATTTCATTCTGTCAGTCAGTCTAGGTCTTCAGCTCGAATCCAGGCATCCTGCCATGCATTGCCTTCCCTTACCTAAATCCTTCTTTTTTCTACTAAGAATATTTTAGTAATCTGAACTCGGAGTGAAACTCCAATTCCATTGATGATCTCGGGTCAAATTCTCTGCTTTGATATCTGTAAAGTAGGAACTAGTTGTCATTAGTGAGTGCAAAGGAAGAGTGAGAAGTCATTATGTGCTGTTTCCAGAGCAGAGATGACCCCACGTGCTCCGTTAGAGCTGAACTCAGAACCATCCCTCTCTACATGACAAGGATTGGTCATCATGAAATGTAAGGGTAGGGAATTGCTTGTTGAATAACACCATGGGCTTTCCTGCTCCTGGGAATAACTCTAAGAAGCAAAAGGCCTGTATCTGTATTCACACTGGAGAGTTTCCATCCACCACCCCACTGCTGGCATCTCCTGTGATATCCCTTAATTTCCTTTCCCCCCATTTATCTGCTCTCCTCAATACAGTGTGGGACAACCTCTTCCTCAAACAGGGTCCCCTACCACGAGCTCCCTCCTTCTGCTGGCCAGGTCTTTCCTGGAACATTTCTGCTCTGGTGCCATCAAGAAGGGAAGTAAATAATGAGAGAAATATGAAACCAAGAGGAAGGAGGTTGACTGCTTTTACTGGAAAAGTCTCAGCTGCCTTTGACATCCCAAACTCCAATGAGGCTGGAAAGAAGATTTTATTTAGGTAGCTTTGAGTGTCTTGTTTTAACCCCCCTCCAAGCTGGCTTGTGCAAATGCTGAAGGATTGTTACTCACCTCAGCCCCACTGGTTCTCTAAAGTACCAAGTACTTGTCAAGGCCTGTGAAAATAACATATAAAAGAGTCAACTCCCAGTGTTATTGAAGAGCATTTGTCCAAACAAGGTTGGGTTTAGATTTTCTGTCTAAACTGCTCTTTGTGGTTTTGGTTGTTTGGGTTTTTTATTGAAAAGGAGGACAAGGAAGGCAGAGAAGGGTCAGTCAAGGGCTGGGAAAAAATGGGATTTTCCACAAACTGAGTTAGATTCTCATATAAACTTACATTTTTCATTGATAAAGTAAATGTCTAAATACTTTTGTCTTTTGCCCCTTTTTTGAAGATGAAAATCAGAGTGGATTGATTTAGAGTGTTGATAGAAAGCCTTGGAGAGCTGGAGTTTTGCTGCCTTGCTTCCCCATTTTGTTTAGAACAGGATTCCCTGTTGGATTCACGTCCCGTGCTCAGGGATTACCTCTGTGTGCTGTCAAAGAGGAAAGCCATGAACCAATGTCCAACTTCACCTATATTTCTGAATTAACTTATGTGTGATTTCAGTGAGAATGTTGTCAGTTACTTGCCTAAACTCAACGTGCAACTTCCTCAAAAACAAACCAATTCCCCAAGCAGTTCTGCTCTCAAACTTCCTTAATAAGCTTGAAGCTCCTCGTCCTCCCCATGTCAGTGGTGATGTGTCAGTGTGCTCTTTAGCTGAACATTAGTCATTCTTGTTCTCCACGAGGTTCTAACCATGTAGCTGTCTCTGCAGGCTCCTTCCAGCAGGAACATTTCCCTGGTGTAACTCTAACCTGATCCAAGCTCTGCTGCGACCGGGCGTGTTCTTACTCACACCGGTGCTATTTGAGTCGTGTACTCTGCTGGATGTGAAGGAGCTGGAGTTGTTTTAAGAGGATGGAGAAGGATGAGTTCCTTGTCTCACCAGTCAGTGGTGCTGTGTTTAGGAATGCATTTCGGCAGCTCTTTGAAAGACCTGTTTTGCCTCTTTCCTTTCCCCCCAGCAAACGGCGTTCTATGGCACGGTCAAGACCGGCTACACCATCGGACACACCTTGTCACTCATTGCCCTCACAGCTGCTATGATCATCCTGTGTCTCTTCAGGTAAGACCCTGAGCAAAAAAAGGGCACTCAAAGGACGTAGAGGCTGTTAAAGTTATAGACTTTATAGGCTATGAGTGTTACAGATAAATGCCAAAAACTTCTGTCACGTCTGAGTTGGATAGCGGAGGAAAGTTCTCCCGTCTTTTGGTACCACTGTTTTTTAGTATGCGATTTGTGGCCTTTGTGTGGGAGATACAACCCAAATCCAATTTATTTAGATGGATTCATCTCACTAAAGGTAGACGGTTACATGATGGATCCCTGTTTCAGAGGCCATTATCCCATAAACCTGTTATAGTCCACACAGAGTCCTAGTCAGATATATGGATACTATGGAATTTCTACTCGAAGTAGGTACAGATTAATCACACCCCAAAACTACCCAGAATCACAAAATCCTAGAATGGTTTTGGCCGGAAGGGAGCTTAAAGATTGTCTAGTCCCACCCCCTTGCCATGGGCAGGAACACCTTCCACTTTTCCAGGTTGCTCCAACTCGGCCTTGAACACTTCCAGGGATGGGGCAGCCACAGGTTTTTCTGGGCAGCCTGTTCCCAAAAGCCTATTTCAGAAACACTTCCTGCTGTAGCTTTATGGCAAGACAGAAACACCCAGAGCCATTTTAGTCACGCTGGTGGCTCTGAGATGTGCACAAGGGTAGCAGATACAGTGCAGGACCTTCAGGAGACCCAGACCCTTATGGATTGATGGGCAGATACTCTGCAGCTGATCAAGTGGCATTAGAAGCCTAGATTGCAACAAATTAATTAATCCTCAGTCTCTTGTTTATAGATGAATCAGGCATCTAAATTTGGGTGCCTCCAGTGAAGAAGTCTGCGTATAAATTATCTCCAATTATAAAGTTGTTTTCGTAAAGGGAGAACAGCAAAGATCAGACCTCTGTGAATGGAAGAACCTCTGGGACGTGGTTCCACATCCTCCTGTAGGAAAGAGCTTATATTCTTGGGTATAACTCTCCCAACTTAGACCAAGACTGGCCTCACCTTTCGAGAACTTTGCTCTTCACACGTGTGTTCTCGCCCCTTCCCTCACAAGGGAGGAGTGAATCAGACCCGTGTGCAGATTATCTCAGCAAGGTACAAGGTGCCAAGCTGATGAAACTGGGGAGGTTCAGGCTATTCCTTTGTGGTAAACAGAGTCATTTGACTTGCCTGCACCTGCAAGTCACATTATCTTGCCATCACCCCAGATTAGGGGCGTGACCTCTGCCAAGGCACAGTGACTCATTAGGGGCTGGTCATTTGTGCTGCTGAGCGAGGTCTGTGGTGGTTCTGGTGTCTGTCCAGAGCGTCCATCTGCAGAGTATTGGGCTCTTCACGGAGCTGGTGCAAAGTCCCGCTTGAAAAAAAGCTACTTGATCAAAATTCACCATCAAAATATTAGCAGAAAGATTAAATGTGTGTTTAACCACATGCTGGCTTTTCTCTGAGGAATATTCCCCCCTCTCACGGCAATAAGATTAATATACACAATAAAGTAAAAGAAATGTAACTATTGTGCAGGATACAGGTGTACCTTTATTGCCAGTTTCATCTTTTGTATTTTAAAATAATATTCGATTATATGTAATTTCTTTTTTAACTGCTTTGCACTTTTTTTCAGATATGCCCTCGATAAATAACTTTTACTTCACACTCTTGAGATACTGTGAGCTTAACAGAAGAAATACAATTCTCAGACGCAGATCATTATTTTAAAATGATTTTAAATATTTTTTTTTTTTTCTGATTTATCAAACTGGCCACCAGAAGTTTCTCCCAATCTGTGCTTTAAACTAGATGAATTCTGGTGGTGTTCTCAGCATCATTAACAACCAGTAATTTTTAAGTAATAATATCGTTTATAGTGCTCCAGAAAGCCTGTAATATGTGTTAATTTTGGCAACAGATGCTAAGAATTTATTTCCCTTCTTGAACAAACATTTCACTTCGGAAAGAATTATTGCAGTGCAAACACTGTGTAGAAAACAGCCCTTTATTGTGAGCACAGGCTGCGCAGTGGAAAACATTTCTTTTCCAGTGGAGAGCGGTGGGATGGACCTGTTTTCTGACATTCCATGTTTTGTCCTGCTTTTCTGAGAAATGAGAAGGCAGCAGCACTGCTGCAGATCTGTGGATTGCCACGTTCTGTGGATATAAAAAGGCTTTAAGTGGATTTGTGGTGTTGTACATCAGAACAGAGCCTGTCTCGGGGTTTCTGATGTTTAATTGTAGCTCCATGCCTTGGCAGAAGAGACATGCAAATAGGTAAATAACCCTTTTGAGAAGCCTGGCTATTCAGAAATGTGTCATCTCTTCCCAACAGAAAACTACACTGTACTCGAAATTACATTCATATGCATCTCTTCATGTCCTTCATAATGAGAGCCATTGCAGTCTTCATCAAAGATGTCATCCTGTTTGAAAGTGGAGAGTCCGAGCACTGCTTTGTGAGCTCAGTAAGTAGCCTTGCACTTTGAAGTTTCCACCTCACTCCGTTGCCCCTCTTAAACAACGCAACAAAAATTACCTTGCAAATGGCACGAGAGGCAGGACTGTGGGAAGGTTTCGGGGTGGTTTTTTTTTCTCGTCTGAAGGAAAAAACACAATTGCTGCAGTTCAGTTTATATGGAAAGGGAATAAATTGATTATCAGAATCAAAAATTTGTAGGCATCTTGTCCCCTTGTGGGGTGGGACTCAATCTTAGAGGTGTTTTCCAACCGTGATGATACTGTGAGGTCAAACCCACTACTGAGGCTCTACAAGATTTTGGGGCTCCTGTCAGCCTGGTGTCCATCTCCCAGCCACCTGCTAATTTTTTGGATATCCTGGTCCCAGGAGACTTGCAGGGCTGTGTTCAGGGATTCAGTAACAGCTTTTCCTCCAGAGTCAGATCCAGACTCACATAACTAACTTCAGGTGTCCATGGGGTGAGTGCTTGTACATGAGTGTGCAAAGTGCAACCATAGTCAGTCAGGCTCTAATTAATATGTTCACTGGAGCCTGGAGGGCTGTTCACCTCGTTTGGAATAAGGCACCTGGATTTGGATGGCTCCCTGACCTCCAGTGGTCACACCTCTGCAGGACTTTGGGCAGGAAATCTGTGTGGAGACATCATCGTCTGTTTTTCACCTGGACCTGTATCCCACGCTCTCTGTCTGCAACTGTGAGATTTCCCTCCTGGGATGATAAATGAGGGGAATAAAGGAGTTGGGATTTTATTTTTTTTTCCACTTTCAGGCTCAGTGTTATCAGCTGGAGCAAACACTGAGGAGGGAGAAGGGCTGTTTATCTAAAGGCCATATTGACGTAAGGGGGCACTAGCCACGAATAAATTCAAGCAGGAAATTGAAATCACCAAAACGAAGAGTTGTGATCACAAGTCATTCAAAAAAAAAAAAAAAAGAAAAAAAGAACCCTCCACAGCAAATTCTTAACATCACATGAGGTGCTTGCTGGCAATAGCAGGAGACTGGGCACAGCAATCCAGTAAATCCCTTCTGGACCTGTTTTTTTGTGTCACACAGCACCAAAAAAAGGTTCTCTTTCTCTTCCATTCACCCAGTTTATTCCTTGCCTTCTGGCTTTTCTGTATCCTAACCCTGAGTCCTGTCCCTGCTGTAACAATGACCTTTCTGCTCCAGCATCTCTCAGTTGCAGCCGCCTCTCAGCTTCTCCCAAGAACCGTCTGCAGGAGGAAGTGTTCCCTTTGGGATGTCCCTCTGCGCTTCTCCCTCCCGGTAGTTCACTGGGATCTGTATTCTTGCATCTGTTTTTTTCTTGGGAGAGCACATGAATGGTTAGAATGACATGGAAACTGGAAGGAGCAATTCCACAGGTAACTGCTGGTGCCAGTTGGCAGGGAAGCCAAGAACCCAACAAACCATGGAGTTTGAACTCACCCCTCACCCCTGGGGGAATTTGCACTGGGTCGTGACTGGGACATGAGCACAGAGAGCTGTGTGAGAGGAGTTTCCATCCGGAAACAGAAACACAGGAATTTTCCTGCAGAATCCACAGCTCCTGGAAGCCACTGTGCTTTCATGTCTCCCCGCCATGGGGTGTGTTTATCCCCATCAGAGAACTTTTATGTTAAACCCCAGCTCAGGGTGAATGACTGGATGATACACGAGGGTTATAAAATTACGTGGAACAAACCTGTCTCTGCTGCACAACCCCTTGCAAAATCTTCACAACCCCTCTGCAACCAACCTGATGGACAAACTTTTAAGTCATAGTGAAAAAAATACCTGCATAAAACACAGTCAAAATGCCTTTTCCAACATTCATCTGTTTGGAGAAATAGTTACAAAAATCCGCTGTGTTCCTGTGGTTTTGGGTGGGTCGGCTTGGTTTGAGTTAAGTTTGTGCTTTGAAATTGCAGGATAAACTTTGACTTGGGAGACCTGGGGGCTAATTCATGAGCCCGGGACTTTATACACAGTTTCCTGAAGGTCTTGTGTGTAGTGGCTGGATGTGGCCTTGAGCTCATTCAGTCTGAGGAGAGATTTGACAAACAGTTCAGTTTTGTGACTGCTGTCACTGCTGTGCTGGTTTGGGCAAACCCAAAGCAATAAAAGTGTTCTATCAGAAGAGAAAGTACCGCTCATAGTTCCTCTAGGGAATAAAAAGATAAAGACACCCCCCTCCCAGAACAGATTTAGGGCTGTAAAACTCAAATAAACAGAAGCCTCTCCCAGCATTTCTGGTGTAGGGACCAAATTCCTGATTTTGGAATTACCTGTAGCAGTAAGAAGATTTTAAACTATGTTTTATGCACCAGCCATACAAAAATATGTTAAGCTCTCCAGCAAATATGTCAATGTTTAAATCAACTGGGAACTGCAATACATGAAGGTGTATATGTAACTGGAAAAAAACCAACTTTTTTGTATGTTTTACTGTATTTTTACTTCATTTCACTTCATGTGGGAAACCTCAGTTATGGTGTTAACTCATTTTAAACTCAAACAGTTTCGGATTACCATTGAGTTCAACATGAACACCCTGAAAAACTAAGTTTGTTGGGCATTCTTGGTAAATCCTCTCCTGGGCAAGAGAAAATTCCTGCTGGTTGGGTGAAAAAAATCAGCCTGTTTTCATTGGGCAGAAGAGCCTGAGTTGGTAAGCAGGGCTTGTTTTCATGCCTAAATGTGGCAGGTTTAGATGGTCACTGAACCCAGGACCTGCTCAAGGTCTTTGTCTCACATCAAGGAAACTCAGCATCGGTGGCTTTACAAATGTTCCTCACACTTTCTCCTCTTCCCAAGCATCCAAATCCATCAGACTTGTTTCTTGGCATGGTATGGATCACTTGGCTCATGCAGAAGTATTTAGACCAAAAGTCCACTGTGGGATTTTCCAGTGGAAAACAAAGCATTTGCAGGGACCTTCAATTTGGTTGAGGGGTGGAATCAGCAGAGGAGTCTGATGGCCACACACCCAAGGGGCCAACAGCCCTGAGTAGACCAGAACCACTTTTTCCCTCTCTGTCAAGCCTTCAGTGACAAAGTACATCTGTAGTTGTGTGTAACTGAATCATCCCGTTGTCTTAAATGGCTTAACAATCAGCCTGTCTGTAAGTGTGTTAGTCTGGGCTTTGAGCACTTGGATGTCAAGATGATCAGGCTCAGAGGGCTCTGTGGAACCACCCACTTGGACTTCTTCAGTAACTGTCCATTTTGATTCATCCAAATTATGTTCTGTCTCAGTAACTGGCCATTCCTGACGGAAAACTCACCCCCTGTGGTTTTGTTGCATCCAACAATTGCTCATACTGCAGGAAAAATGACGTTTTCCAGCCTGGATTTGCCTTTATGTTTTGTGGGGGGGTTTTTTTCGCTTCCAGGCTCAAGAGGCCTCCTTAGAAGGTTTAGTTTTTCAAGCTTGTTTTCTTAGGTCTAGTGACTTTGCGTCTTGGCATTCCCACACTTTGTCTTCCCCTTTCCTTGTCTCCCTGTGAAACACAGCAGCCAAAACAGCAAACCTGGCCAAGGGATTGAACTGAACACTTCAGTTGTTGTTTTCGTTTGATTATTTGTGGGTTTATGGATGGGGTTTGATATAGTTTCATGACTGTCATATCTGGATACCATAATAATGATGAACAACTTACATTTCCAGTCTTGCTGAACACAAGAAAAGCCAACCTAGTTTGCTATAAACAAAGATCAAATTCTACAGATTAAACTCAGGCTTGAGTTTTGAGCTCTGCAAATTTGCTTTTGCTGAAGATGCAGCCAAGGGAGATCACATCATTTATCTCTTTTGCTGTTATATTCCAGTAAGACAAAAAATTCCAACCAAAAAAAAAAAAATTCTTTATGAAGGAGGTTGGGACTTCAACTGTGAACTTACAGACATATCTCATATTTTCAGAGTGAAAAATGGAGGGTTTTCACATGAACTTCCTCAGGCCAAACTGATAAGAGCTCCAGGCCCCTAAATAAACTTTATTTATGGAAGTTGAAGACAGAGACATTTTCTTTTCCAGTGCACCCCCATCTGAGGCTGATCAGATCCATCTGGGAGTACCATGGTAGTTCAGGCTCATGGAGAGATGGAAGAGCAGAAACCTTTTTTATGCACTTGTGTAAAAGTGAAGCCAACATTAGAGACTCAGCCATTTCATTGGGTTATGTCCTCTAGGAAAGGCTGTTCCCACTTATACAGAGGAGGGATGAGCTCTTTTAGCAGCATCTGCTCAGCTTTGGGTGGTTTGGGGAGAAGAGCAGAACACTGAAGAGAGAAAAGGAAAAACGACTGCTCATGGAAAGTATGAGCTTCCCACTCTGCTTTTCTACTCATGCATGGCCTGAAGCCCCTCACCCTGTCCACAGATGCCTGTGAAATCCAACCAAATGGTGCCTGCTGGCTTAGGAAAAGGGGATTCCAATGGACTTGTTGTCACAACGCAGACCTAACACACCCATCTCCTCAGTCTTTATTTTGACCATCAGGTTAGATAAAGAGATTTGCATCTTCCAGGCAACTTCTGTGGACTGTTACCCACGTACCTGGTGATCTCTTCATGTCTGCTGATCACTCCATGTCTACTGATCTCTCCCTGTCTCCTGATCACTGCTACAGTCTTAAGGTTTACCGCAGAACAAGGGGGGAAGGAATAAAAAGGTGAAAAAAAGAAAAAAGCCTTAGAGAATGCTCCTGTAAATGATACAAACAAGTAAAAAACAACAGAAAGAAAGCTTGGGGAAGGAATGGAGACATCCTGAGAGTAACCCAGGAGGGAAGGCAGAAAGTTAGACTGTGGAAGAGCTCTGGAGGAGGAACCTTCTTTGCTGGAGTGACTCCATCACCCCGGACACAGCAGTGCCCCAGTCAGGGGCTGGCACCTTAAACCAAGGCAGTAGTGCCAATAATGAGAGAAAATGTGCAAAGTGTGAGGAAGGGCATCGTTAAAACTCTGCTCACCCTCTCTCTTTACTTGCTGCCTTGTGGTTGACGTGTCCTATCACTGAAGATGTGTTCTGAAGTGCCATTGTTCTGTGACTGATGAGCACAAAACAGGCCCAGTTCACCCATTCACCAGGATTTTTACATCTCAGCTCAACTCTGAGTCACCTGGTGATTAGCTAGGCCAGCCAGAGCTAATCACCATCTCAGAAATACTCCCCAGACTGCCCCCCAAAATCAAATGAGTGTTCCTGAGAGACGAAATCGAACGGCTGAGTCCCTCAAAGGCTGACAGTTACAAAACCCCTGGTAAAATGGGTGAAGGGAAAAGCTTAAATAGCCTTGAGAGTCACAGTCGGGGGCTTAAACTTGCTTCTAATGTGAGGAAAAGCAGACAGAAAGCTTCCTGCTGGATCCCACAGGATAGCACTGTGTTTGAGGAAGTTTGGGAAGTGGGAAAGGCATGAAGGGCAGTCATGTGGACCACGTTTTTTGTTGGGGTAAACTGGTACAGCTCCATTTATTTTAATGCAGTTCTCAAGGTTTCTGCAGTGCTGGATCTGACCCTTGTAAATCCTCACCTTAAACCCTGGAAGTGTCCCATGCCAGGTTGGACAGGGCTTGGAGCAACCTGGGCTAGTGGAAGGTGTTCCTGCCCATGGCAGGGGATGGGACTGGATGAGCTTTAAGGTCCCTTCCAACCCAAACCATTCCAGGATTCTCTAAATGCCTTGCCATTTTCCACTGGCTTTCAGCTGGCACTGAGGAGGTGAAAGCACAGAGGAAAGCCAGGTTTATCTCTTGGGACTTTGGGTTCCGTATGGGTTGAGCTGTTGCTGGAGAAATGATGCTCTAACCAGAGAAATAATAATCTATCCAGGATCAACAGTTGGGAACTATTCAACTAGTCCAGCCTTGTTGCAAGTGGAAGTGAAGGCACAGAAAAGAGATAAAGATTGATCCCAGTGCTTCTTCCAGATGTCTCCATTCTTCCCCAGTCTTGATGGGAGCAGGCAAGACTCTCCTTGTGGAAGCAGCGTGAGTGTGCCTGTGTGTGTCTGTACAGGAGTGGCATTTCTGCCTTATGAAAGTGGTAACAAATCCCCGAGCTCAGGCACAAATCTGGGTTAGAATGGCTTCATAAATTGCCCAGAGGCAGCTGACATGGAGAAAGTGTCCCAGTGTGTGCCCTCAGACAACGATGGGTGCATGGAAATGTAGTGGATTGTGACCTGGAGGGAAGCAGGTTAAGATAAATGGAATATTTTTGCCGTTGCCAAGGCTTAAGAGCTTTCTTGCATAATGTTTCTGGGGCCCCACTGGTGCAGAGCAAGATGTTAACAGGGAAAAATGTGTGTTTGGGGCCTCTTATCCCTGTCCCTGAGATAGAGGGTCACTGTGAATCCACTTAAGTTGATCTATCTCTACTTTTAATAATGTATTTTTAATACTTGGACTTCAAGCCACGAAGGGCTCAAGGTCCATCATCAAGCCATAAGATGATGATTCCCATGAAGGTCTTTTATTTGACCTGAGAGATGAGAAATTGCTTTAACTGAGACTTTCAACTTGACAACTTCAGCCCTCTATGGGCCTCAATCATAAACCACTTTGTTTCTATCAAGTGGCATTTTAAGAATTTCTTTAATCACATTTCTCTACTCATTTATTCATTCGTCTCATTCATTTATATTGTTAAGTCCTTAACACCCAAAATTTCTGTGCATCTCCCAGGCAAATTTGAAGAGTCACCCTCTAGTGCAGCAATTTATTAATTGAAGTTATTTGCTTGTCAAGCTCCATGATTGGGAGGGAAGGAAGGAGTCAGAGGCAGTTGATTTAGGAGGAGTTTTCTTGTTTGAATAGACCTCAATTCCCTTTCATGATAGAACATAAACTTTGTGGGCCCATTTTTATTGCTAATCTGTTTGTCTCTAGTCTACAACTGCAATTAAAATGAGGGAAGAAATGAAAGTGATGGCTTTTTGCCAAGCACTCTGGTTTGTTTGGTTTTAATTTGCTTTTTTTCTGTTGTTACAGAAAAGGTTGTGTGCTAAGCCCAAATTAGCCCTTTTTCCTTTCCTTTTTCTTTTCCTTTTTCTTTTTCTTTTCCTTTTCCTTTTCCTTTTCCTTTTCCTTTTCCTTTTCCTTTTCCTTTTCCTTTTCCTTTTCCTTTTCCTTTTCCTTTTCCTTTTCCTTTTCCTTTTCCTTTTCCTTTTCCTTTTCCTTTTCCTTTTCCTTTTCCTTTTCCTTTTCCTTTTCCTTTTCCTTTTCCTTTTCCTTTTCCTTTTCCTTTTCCTTTTCCTTTTCCTTTTCCTTTTCCTTTTCCTTTTCCTTTTCCTTTTCCTTTTCCTTTTCCTTTTCCTTTTCCTTTTCCTTTTCCTTTTCCTTTTCCTTTTCCTTTTCCTTTTCCTTTTCCTTTTCCTTTTCCTTTTCCTTTTCCTTTTCCTTTTCCTTTTCCTTTTCCTTTTCCTTTTCCTTTTCCTTTTCCTTTTCCTTTTCCTTTTCCTTTTCCTTTTCCTTTTCCTTTTCCTTTTCCTTTTCCTTTTCCTTTTCCTTTTCCTTTTCCTTTTCCTTTTCCTTTTCCTTTTCCTTTTCCTTTTCCTTTTCCTTTTCCTTTTCCTTTTCCTTTTCCTTTTCCTTTTCCTTTTCCTTTTCCTTTTCCTTTTCCTTTTCCTTTTCCTTTTCCTTTTCCTTTTCCTTTTTCTTTTCCTTTCTTTCCTTTTTCTTTTCTCTTTTCTTTTTTCTTTTCTTTTCTTTTCTTTTCTTTTCTTTTCTTTTCTTTTCTTTTCTTTTCTTTTCTTTTCTTTTCTTTTCTTTTCTTTTTTCTTTTCTTTTTTCTTTTCTTTTCTATTTTCTTTTCTATTTTCTTTTCTTTTCTCTTCTTTTCTCTTCTTTTTCTTTTTCTCTTCTCAATCAGGAAGGTAGAGACCCATTACCAAGAACTGTATGTAATAAGGTCTCTCAAAAGCCAGGAAAGGCCATTTTTCCAAATGTGTCTCTGAGTTGGATGTCAAAGAGGATTCAACGGGGCAAGTGCATCTCTCGTAGAAATATCTGGGCTGGTATAAATTTACCCACTTTAGGCAATAGTGGCAAACCCAGGCAGCAATAAAATGTCATTATTTAATTTTAAAGATAGGACAGTGTATCCAGTTCTGTTGCAGTTCCAACTCTGCAGGGCATCCCTGGCTGTGAGATGTGCTCAGAATGGTCCACAAAAATACCTTTTCTCTGGGTAAACCCCAAAATTCCAGGGGTTCTGCTCAAACAGGCAAATATCCCTCAGCAGGGAGCAAAGAACTGATTGATCTGCTGCAGGTCCCTCAGAGTAGAAGATGCCAAAACCCAGCTGCTGCCCATGGGAACAGAAGAATAAAACCATGGAATAACTGATACTGGAAAGACCTGTGATATCAGCAAGTCCAGCTGCTGACCATGATCCACCTCAGGTCTGTAACAAGCCACCACCATTTTAGGGGAGAAAGTAGGGCCAGAGAACACCACAGAAGCAAAGGTTACCAGTTACGGGAGAAGAGGTGATGGATTTAGACCCCCAGATCTGGGGGTTCTGCTGCCACAGCCTGAGTTCAGCACAGCTCCCTTTGCTCTGTACAGCAAAGTCAGGCTGGAAATCCCTTCCTGAGAGTCTCTGCTGGGCAGAAATCACGTGCACTTTTTGTGAGCAGCTTTTCCTTGTCCTGTAAAGTCTTGCAGTTCCTTGTGATGTGCTCCAGCCTCGTGCCTGTGCCATCAGTTCAGTGCAACCATCCAGAAAGGATTCCCTGATGTACAATCCCCAAAGGAAATCCGTGTTTCATGAGCACGTGGCTGAGATGCCTCAAAACTGCCCCCTTAAACCTCGTGTCTCACCCATGAGCTGATGAGTTAGGGACAAATATTGATAAAGTAAAAGCCTGAAAGGATTCAGTAGCCCCAGTAGGGCTGAGTCCACTCACACCCTGAAATCTCTGTGCTGGCTGCACACACACCCAGCTTGCACTCAGGATGTGGGTGGGAGGAATGAGGTGTGGGAATGTCACGCAGCCATCTGCACACAAGAGCAGGAAGGGAAAAAAAAAAACGAGTGTAGTGGTGCCATGGGGATGAAGCTGCTGCACCCCCAGCCCTTGTCGGCTCAGCTCTGTGTCACCTTCGCTCCCTGGGACTCCCTGAAGTCACACACGGAATATTCTGTGTTGGAAGGGAGTTACTTGCCTGCTCTGCCTCCCCCTTCCCCCATCCCACCCTACAGCAAGTCCCTGCCTTCTGCCTCCCCAGGGAGCTGATGGGCACAGAAATCATTCAGCAGGAGCCCGGGAGGGTCCCCAGTGTCACACGCTGGCAGGGGAACTGATTTGGAGTGATCAGTGGCAGCAGGTCCCTTTCCAAAGCACGTGGCAGCAAGAAGGCACTTTCCACACCTGCCTTTTTAACCAGTGTGTTTCACAGCAACTGTCTTCAGCAGGAGAGGGGGATCGGGAGGGGGAAGAGGGAGCTTGTCGCTGGTGCAAGTCAGTTATTGCTCTAAATTCAACATCTTGCACATGCAGAGCACCAGGGAAGAGCCACTAATCAGCAAGTTCTGGCAGTCAGGTTCTTTTGCAGGGTGTTATCCCAGCAGGCTCACTGGGGTTCTCTGGCAGGGTGTTATCCCAGCAGGCTCACTGGGGTTCTCTGGCAGGGTGTTATCCCAGCAGACTCGGGTTCTCTGGCAGGGTGTTATCCCAGCAGGCTCACTCGGGTTCTCTGGCAGAGTGTTATCCCAGCAGGCTCACTGAAGGCAACAGGGCTTTTGCTGAGTCAGCATCTCAGTGATGCAGGTGGTGGCCTCCTGTAAACCTGCAGCTGAGCCTGGATTCTTCAAGTGTTGGGGCAATAACCAGCGCTGGAACACTCCTGAAGGCAGCTGATTTCTACCTTCGCGTGTTTCACAGTGGGTTTGGTCCCCAAGTGGCAGAAATTTCCCTTTTTATTTATTTGTTTTGTGAGGGAACTGTTCCCATTCCCTGGGCTGCAGTGACATCTCCACACAGCGAGTTGCTGTGTTTAATTATTCATTTCCTGAAGAAAAAACAATTCACCTTCCCTCTTCCAATCTCTCCCTTTCCAGTGGAATCAAATCTGTTTATGCTTGTGTGTGTTTACCCTGCTTCTCCTTCCTGTCCTCCACTTCAAATGTACATGTATCCCTGTGTACATATATCCCTGTCCTTCTTTTCCTAACTAACTGAGGAGCATTTTATTGTGGACTTGGCTTTCTTCAAACTCCTACCTCATACCAGGCCATGGAGTGATTAAAATTGGACTTATTTTTTCTTTTGTCTTTTTTTTGGGGGTGGGGTTGTTGTTGCTTTTTTGGTTTTGAGGTCTTTTTTATCCTGGGGATCATTTCTTTGGGTTTGAGGAGCCAGGTAACCGTAGCAGGCAGTCCCACTGAGGATGATGAGGGGACCACAAATCCACAGTGTCATTCCTCAAGATCACAAAATCACAGAACAAACATCCTGAGTTGGAAGGGACCCACAAGAATCATGGACTCCAACTCCTGGCCCTGCACAGGACACTCCAAAAATCACACCATGTGCCTGAGAGTGTTGTAAAACCCCTTCTGCAGCTCTGGCAGGTTTGAGGCTGTGACCAAGCTGACTGAGTTGATCCCAGCCCAAGGCGGTGCCTTTTTGGAGGGTTCTTCTGGCATCCACTCCGTGCCAGACCAGCTTCCCACAGGTGTGCATCCAAAACTTCCAGAGAACAACACCGTGCTGGTTGGGATCATGGCCCAGTAGTTTGCCCGCAGGGTTTCCAAGCCTGAGTGCATTCCCAGGTCCATCAAAGAGCATCCAGACCGGAGCTGGCTCCCAAGCAAGTCCGCACTGTTCATTTAGAGATTAACATGTGTCTGCCACGTCCACCCCAAAAAGCTTGGTAGGGCTTTTGGCTTTTCACCACAGAACTCATTCCAGAAGGGCTTCAGGTTCTGCACAAAGCAATCCCAAAGCTACACACAGAGCAAGGTTTAACCAGTAATTTGGTGTCCCTGCTCTGGGAGCGTGCTGCCGTTCACCACTGTTCCTTTCTTCTCTTCCAGGTAGGCTGCAAAGCCATGATGGTTTTCTTCCAGTACTGTGTCATGGCCAACTTCTTCTGGCTGCTGGTGGAGGGGCTGTATCTTCACACCCTGCTGGTCATCTCCTTCTTTTCGGAGAGGAAGTACTTCTGGTGGTACATCCTGATCGGCTGGGGTACGCATCTCCTCCGGGCTGAGTGCCGGCAGGTCGTCCTGCCTGGCCTTTCTGATCCAGAACCCTGGGGACTCGGATGGGGCAGAGGTGCAGCAGGCAGTCCTGGGAAGGGCTTGGGGGTGCTGCTGGATGAGAGGCTGGACATGAGCGGGGGATGTGCCCTGACAGCCCGGAAACCAACCGTGTCCTGGGATGCATCGAAAGGATCGTGACCAGCAGGGTGAGGGAGGGGGCTCAGCCCCTCTGTTCTGCTCTGCTGAGACCCCAATTGCAGAGCTGCCTCCAGCTCTGAGGCCCCCAGCGTAAGGAGGACATGGACCTAATGGAGCAAGTCCAGGGGAGACGCTCCAAGGGCTGGAGCCCCTCTGTTCTGGAGACTGGGAGAGCTGGGGGGGTTCCCCTGGAGAAGAGAAGGCTCCAGGGAGAGCTGAGAGCCCCTTGCAGGGCCTAAAGGGGCTCCAGGAGAGCTGGAGAGGGACTGGGGACAAGGGCATACAGTGACACAACAGGAGGTGATGGCTTCAAGCTGAAAAAGAGTATATTTAGATGAGATGTTTGGAAGAAAATCTTCCCTGTGAGGGTGGGGAGGCCCTGGCACAGGTTGCCCAGAGAAGCTGTGGCTGCCCCTGGATCCCTGGAAGTGTCCAAGGCCAGGTTGGATGGGGCTTGGAGCAACCTGGGCTAGTGGAAGGTGTCCCTGCCCATGTCCCATGGCAGGGACATGATGGACTTTAGGGTCCCTTCCAACCCAAACCATTCCAGGATTCTGTATGTGTTACCCTGCTGCCAAGGATTTCGTGCAGCCAGAAGCAAGATCAAGTGATGTCCAGAGGGGCTTTACTGAGTTCAGGCCGGACAGCTGTCCCGGGATTCCCGTCGCCAGAGTGCCAATGTTGATAACCCTCTGCTTCCTGCATTTGGGATTTCTCCAGCTCTAAGGCAAATGTTATGCATTAAAGGCATTTCTCCAGCATTAATTCAAAAATCCGGTCTTGAACACACAAAACAAAAATAAAATATTTTTAAAAATAAATAGAATAAAATTAAACTAAAATAAAATAAAGAAATAAAAGGATTCTCTGAAATAGAATAGAATAAAATACGATGAGAAAATGCCAAGGAGGACAGTCAAATTAAGCTCTTCACAAAGCAACTTACAACTGAATTGTTAACCTATGCAAATTAATCCTACCAGATCAGCTTCTTTTCTCTCTCCAAAAAGAAATCAGAGATCTTTTTTTTCACCTTAATGAAATTTAGTTGAAGATTTATGTTTAAGTAAGCAAATAGCTCTCCATAGCTAAAACTGAGGAATCACGAGAGCAGGGAAGAACCTTGAAAAGATAAAATAAAATTGTGTCATGTCCAGGGATACATCTGGACCCAGGATTTGATCAATCAGCCGTGGAGTAACTTCCATTGGAAGTGACAGGAGTTATGCTTGGGTTCACACCACAGAAGAGGGACAGTTCTCTGTGCTGGAAGCACAAGAAGGGATGACGTTGGTAGGTGTTGATTTAGATGCAGTTAATTCAGGTCAGACCTTCTTTAAACCTGCCTTGTGCATGGATATCCTTTATTTCGGCACCTTAGAGCTGCAGGTTTTAAAGAAAAAACGAATGAAAGTAATGATTTTAAATCAAAGATAATTTCTGTCCCCCATAATGTGTTCTGAGGTCACTTGAGTGAAGAAGGGCAATTCCAGGAAATGGCTTGAGGGGTCTTTTGGTCTTTTAGTCACCCGTCATTTGCAAGAGCATCAGTGATGGATCTGAAATGGATTATGCATGAATTAGTAATTTGGATGCACTAATTACAGTTCTTAGTGGTTTTATTACCATTGCACTGGGAAATCACTGGTAATGAACTGTACACAAGTTTGTGTATAGTTTGAGTGACACAGAGCAGAGGGACAGGCCCTTCCCAAAGTATTTTCAACCTAAGTCTAGTCCAAGACAAGAGAAAGGGAAAAGAGGGACCACAGTGATGGAGCAAGACCACCTCAGTCCTGCAGAAGATCATGGAGTGAGGAGCAGAGGCAGGTTCATCTGGCCAGCTACAGGCTGAACACGCAGTGAACATGTCACTCCAGGCTCCCTTTAGGGTCAGTGGAAATCCAGGGCAAAACAGTCAAGGGATATTTCATATTTCTTGTCCTAAAGCAAACATCTGAAGTAGCTCAGTGACCTGTGCGTTAGAAGCGCGTGTTTCTCCCCATTGATGCTGCAGAGAGCTTGTGGTGACTGCCTTGGATACGGGTGTCCACACTGTAAATGCCTGAAGTGATCCCTATTCCTTGCATTTCACCATCAGAAGTCCTTTTTTAGGCATTGCAACAGGAATTTAACTGCTAGGGAGCAGTTACAGGAAACTCATCCTACATGGCCAGTGGGAGAGGAAGGCAACACGTTGCCTGTTTGGCCTGTGAGCGTCGAAAAGGTGGAGCATTTGCCCAGTCCTGAGGGAAGGCATCACCTCAGTCCCTCAGGAGAGATGGAGAATAGCCCTGAGGACTCTGACAGTGATTTCTGACAGTAACACCATCTCTTTTCTCTTGCCAGGTGCCCCCTCCGTGTTCATCACTGCTTGGACCATTGTCAGGATTTACTTTTTCGATGTTGGGTAAGCCTGTGGTCTCAGTTATCTTTCCTTTTCCTTCTTCCTCCCTTTATCTGTCAGGAAAGCCCTGCAGCTTTAGGAACCCACCATCCCAGCAGTCAGAGCAGAGCAGAGCAGAGGGTCTCCCCTGGCACTGCAAACCAAGAAATGCTCCAAGGTCTCCCCGAAGACACACGTTTTATGTCAGCTTGGACCAGTCACTCACCCTCTTTGCTTCCCAATCCCTTGGTCAGGGAATTTGCAGAGAATCTGTGAGCAGACCCTGATGTTTTCATTTGGCCCAGTTGTAGATGTGAACATGATGAAGTCAGATGAGTCCTGCCATAAATTTTCATTGCTCAGAGCAGAGCTTTGCATCCTGCAAAACCGATCCTGTATGTGCTCGTGAAGCAGATGCTCAATAAACACACCTTTTACCTCTCCCACAGAAAAGTCTAAAACCTCCCTTTTTATTTTTTTTCTTTTCCCAAGCAGATTTTAGGATCTTTTCTTCATCCTCTTTAACCTTGCAGCAGCCTTTGATATTTTAGATAACAAGCAGATGGGATACAGCTAAGAAAATGAGGCAGATAGCAGAGTTATCCGAGGATATACGGAAGTAAAATGGATTTGATTCTGCAATCCTCCTTCTTGCTTTTATTCAAGCAGTCAAGAGCTACAGTAATTGGAAAGGTTTTTGGGGGAAAACACTCCAGAGAGTTACCAAATCGGGTGCTTGTTCTGCCCTCACTGTGCATGCCCTCACTTCTTGCATTTGCATCCCATAGTTAATTCCATTTTCTCCCTCTCCAAGTGTGTCCTGATTTGCCCTTATTTCGGTTGGAGCAGGACTTCTCATTGCATTTTTGATTTATAGTCATGCTCACACGTTTCCTGAGGGCCACTCACTTCCTTTGTGCTTTCACAGTCTCTGCATAAAACTGACCTTATTTCCTCTGTTAATAAATAGCCTCTGCAATGAGATAGAGGCAGGAGGATTTAACCATTCTGGGTACCAATTCTTCTTACTATATATTCCCACTCAGCTCCAGCAATTCTTAATAAAAATACAGACTTCTTTGCATTTTCTGTGCCAAGTAAAACAATGTGAATTTACAGGGTATGCTAATACCTAATACAGATTAGTCTTTCCATACTAAAGGTACCTACTGAGAAAAATTACAGGAAATTAATCCAGATGAAATAAACTAATTATGTAAGAGCAGTTAAACAATATTAAGCCTCTGTTTAAACATTCTAACTCCAAATTAAAATGACCTTCATTCGGACTGTCTGAATTTGTTTTAAAAATGAAGTGCACTAGACATAATGAGGGCCACTTTAACTCTGAATGAGGGGGCAGAAGGCACCTGACTGTCAGCATCTGTGTGTGAGCAGTTTGCCCCATCTCCTTGTAGAGTTAGTGGAGATTTAGTCAGTGTAGTCCATGGAGTGCAAATTTTTATTCATTCTAAAGCTGCTGCCTGAAATAGGTCTCAGAGCTGTGCCCTAAAAAAGCCTCTGCTTATCTACTGTTGCCTGCACTGTCAACCTGCTGAATTAGAGGAGCTGAATCCAGGTGGAATTGTCTCCAGCAGGCTCCACTGATCTATTTCTAACATGAATGCAGCCCAATTTCCACGAATGCTTTCCGAAAAATGCACCTTCCATCGCCTGACCGAGGTCTGCAGATAAATGTGTCCCAAGCAATATCAGTCATTTCCACATCATTCCTCTCCTGTCCTTTCCTTGTTGGCTTTAAAATACAGGTCCAGCTGAGTGGAGTTGTGTGCAGACAGTTCTGACTTCGGGATGGAATAAATCCCATCCTGGGCCCTGTGGACTTTTCTAAGCAGATCCACTGCTCAGATGCAGATGGATTTCATGGGACTAATCCCACCACCGGCTGTTATCTTTTTCAGAAGGACGTGGTTGGTTTTGTTTCTGATGGTACCAGTTGCTCTCTGACGATGCTCCACCACCGTCCGGGATGGTGGAGAGCACTGGAGGCCTGATGGATCTGTGGGTTTGGCAGCATTTCCTTGGAGCAGAGCTCAGTGTAGGAGAAATTCAGCAGATCGTCGTCTTCTCCCACATTCACCCTGCAGAACATCTTCCAGCCTATTCCATTTCCAAGGGGAAAAGAGCTCTCAGGATTGTGTCTGGGGCAACTGATACCTACCAGTGCTCGGAGCCTCTGCAAAGCAAGTCTTTGGCCACTCCCAGTTCATGCACACAAGGTTTAGTCCTGATAATCCAGCCTAGATGTCCTTAGCTTTTAGGAAAACCTGAGAGGTTACATATCTGCTTGCTTGCTGTGCTTGAAGTTTTAAGTCTGGTTTTGTTTCCTTTTTAGGTGCTGGGAGGAAATAGTGGAATCCCCCTTCTGGTGGATCATTAAAACTCCTATTTTGGTGTCCATTTTGGTAAAGTATCAGCACATTCTGCTGGCTGCAAAGCCATCTTTAGTCCTAAGTGGTGGTGGGGGGGTGAAGGGGTGTTGAGAGGTGTTCTGTAAATGCCCACGGAAGATGCACTGGCAGGTAAAATCCCACTGCATGTTGAACATCTTTCTTAGGATGAGGAGATTCTCTCCATACAAACATGTTTACCTTTAGCATTGACCATGGAAGAGTTTGAGTGGCTGGGCCACCGAGGTGGAGCTCATCTGTTGTGCCTTTGACCTCTGCATCTCCTGCTTGCCCTGGGCACTCTGGGTGTGCAGCCAGAGGAGGTTGAGGAATGTGGTTGGGGATCCAGGGAAGACTCATTTTGCCTGATGAGTCAGTGGATGTCTGAATTCAACCTGATGAATTGTGCTACGAGGGGTTTTGTTTCTCTGAGCTGACCAGGATGACTCCTCCAGTTGCAGATGTCGACACCGTGAAGCGAAATGAGATGGGTCCCACCATAAATTTGTAGTTAAAAAAGGGTTTGATGAATTCCCCCGGGGTATTTGCCTCCTTTTACAGCACCCCGTGCAGAGCTGGATCCCAGCTGTGTGTTTTTAAAGTCAGTTCTCAAGAGGTTTGGCTGATTTCCAGTAAAATCAGCAGAAGTGTCTGACTTTAATTCTCTGGGTATGATCAGTTCTGACCACAGAAACCAGGACACTTCTGAGGAACTCAGTCCTCCCATCCTTGTTGAACAGTGCATGTTTTCTCTGTGAGGTATCGAGCCAGGCCTTAAAATCAAATGAACTTGAGTTAAACTTAGCTCTGAGTTTTCTTAAATGAAGGCAAGAATGTGTGAAGGGAATACAAAAACACAGTGCAACAGAAATCAGACCAAATATATCTCTTTTAAACAGAAATCTTTCCTTAGAACATACATTCTTCTTATTCCACGTACATCATGACCTTTACAAGAAGATTTTTTTTCTGTAGCATTTGTCATACAGGGATTGAAAACTGCAACAATTTGAATAATGACATTTTACTCTGTTTACCTCGCTGAAAAGAAATACAGTACTTAGATGACACATCTCAAAATATTTATGTCATCATAGAAAGCTATAGATAGTACTTTCCCTTTCCTGAGATAAGCTTTCAGTCAAAAAAATGCACCCTATTATTCTCTTTGGATCAATGAGCCTGTATTTGCTTTTCGCCAGTAAATCATTTCCTCCTTGCCAAACACAGTTTACCCAGCAGTTCCTGATTTTCCTTCTGCAGATATCCCATAAATCTGTCCCAGAGGAAGGGCATGATAAGCACCAGCTGATGAACAGCAGGTTTCTCCAGGCAGTAATGCAACATTTGCTCCCTGTCCATGGGAATAAAGCGTATAGCTCAATGTCAGGAAGAAATGCATGTACAAGAGATGTAAGATCTTTAAGACCCCCAAGATATGTCTTATATACAAGGTATTAAGCACTGGGAACACATCAAGTGCCTCTGATTAGGTTGAAAAATAAATTAAACAACTTCTCTGGCATCCTGATATCCATGTGTTCTACCATGGAATGCTAAGGTTATATTTCCCACTCCACCTGATTAACCACTGCCCATGTTTGCTCTTGATCACTCCAAGCCAGCACAGTCAGTGTTTAATGCTCCATCCTTACCTTCAGTGCTGCACCTATCAATGCTCATTAGTGTAATTGATCTAGATAACAATGTTTTGAACTAATAAATTTTACTTGCCACCAAGTGAGACACAAACCATTTCCACGGGCAAATAAATACGAGCAGAAACTAAGATAAATAACTCAGGCTAGATAAAAAGTGATTAAGCAATGCATCCAAGAAATACAATTAATTTCCAATTACTCACAGCCTTTGAAAGAAGAGTGAGTGTCTAATTGAGAGATGTGCTTCAGTCTTTTTTATTCACTTTATTGTTGAGATAAATGTAGGAATTGCTGGAGGAAATGTTACAATCTGTTTCTGCAGGAAATCAGATTGGCTGGTTAACACAATCCCTTCCAGCTGCTGAGCCTCTGAAAACCAGTGTCATTTGTGCATTCACTAACCATGCAAGGATAAAGAAAGAGGTTGTGGCCAAAGTAAAACTAAAACTAAGTCCCCAGAAATCTGTCATTGCTTTTCTATTGTCTGTGTTGCATGAGTAACAGGATGATTCAATGGATAAGACCTTACAAGCAAATAGAGTTGCATTCAATCCATGCCATCTACCACATTCCACTGGGAAAATGCCATTCCTAGCTCCACACCTTTGCTAACAGAGGAGGTTAACATTGCTCGAGTGTGTTGGTGGAGCACTTGGAGAGCTTTTGAGTGAAAAGAACCACCTAAAATCCAGGGGGCAGCTCCCAGTCTAACGTCCTCGGAGGGGATGTTTCCCGCTGGTCCACAAGGTCTGTCCCTTGCTATACAAGTTCTCCAGCCTCTCCCGGGGGGGCCATGGCCAACAGCATTGAGTAGGGCGGGGCGGGTACTGCTCTGTGTTTTGTTTTGGTCTCCTTGGCTCAGTCTCTGACGTGCTCAGCAGCCGGTCCCATGTCAGCGTCTCCCGAGGGCTTTGACATCCGTCGCTCGGCTCATTCCCAAGGCTCTTTTCCCACCCCGGCGCCGGCAGGACGTCGTGCATAGCTGTGCTCTATGGGCTTGACATCATCATACTTGGGATGTATGACACGAAGTCCCAAGCAGGCTGATGTCAGGCCCAAGATGCCATCCTGTGTCCGTTTACTTTGGGCTCTCTGCTCATGGCTGCTTAACCACAGCTTGTTCCATGGCAAAAACGTGGCAGTGGAAGGAATTCCCCTCTAATGGTGGGCTCTGTACACCAGGGAAGAATGACTAATGTGTTACCTCTCTCTCTGTGTTCCCTTTCCTCCCATCCCGGCAGGTGAACTTCATCCTCTTCATCTGCATCATCCGCATCTTGGTCCAGAAGTTGCATTCCCCGGATGTTGGGCACAACGAAACCAGCCAATATTCGTAAGTCCTGGACTACTTCTGCCGTATTCCTTGGCTTTTTGGGAAACCCGCTTGACTGCTAGTTCATTATTGCATCACGATTCACTGTGTTCCCTATCGTGTCTGTCTGCACTGATCAGAATCAATTAATTGTTACTTGATTAAAGCTGATCGGAAATCAGGAAGTGGAGCGTTTTCTAAAACAGCCGGATGGGTTTGATGTCAGTTCGAGGCAGGTGAGAAGGGACTGACGATGAAGAAGTGAGAGCAACAGTAATATCATGAGGCAAAAAAAGTTCTTCCTTTGCATCTTTAATATTTAGTGGATTCTGAAGGCAGAGGAGCCCCGAGGGACAACAAAGAGTTGCTGTACACAGTGTATGGGCTTTGTTTTTTTTTTCCCCCCCTGACTCTCAGGTCCCTTTTTCAAAGAAAGAGAGATCTAGAAAATTAGTACATTCAGTAGGATCTATGGCAGATTTTCCTTATCCCAAAGCAGACCTCTAAACTAGATTGGATTATTTCAGTGCATTTCTCTTCAGTGTTTGAGAAGGATCACTGTCTCAGAAGATTGGCTTGACTTAATGCTTTTATTCTAGGGATATAAAGTTGACCTTAATGGGGATTTTTATCATGAACAACATGCCAGTGAGATCAACATCTGTCTCAGTGGACAAGACTGGTCTTAGTTGTAGCATTATAAGAGTGAAAAAGATGTCCATCTCCATGGATTTCTTCTGGCTTCAATGCCAGAACAAAATAAAACTTCAGACCAGCTTATTTTTGACTCTTGCCACTGTCCTGGCTCAGCTTTTCAACTATCCTGGATATTTATTAAGTCTTTCCTTGAAGAGAACTAAAATGAAAAAGGTCCTGTTCCTGCACAGTCACTGCTCATAAATCTTTGTCTTTGGCTGGAGCTGCACTTTTGGGTACCCTGAAGCACCTGAGCTCAGTTCAACTTCCTGCAAGATGGAAAACAATAACATTTGTTCCTTAAACGCTGCCCAGCCATGACACTGAGCCTGTCTCTATTGATGGTAAATTATTCATTTCATCTGCCTCGAGAGATTCTCTGATTTATGAAAGAAAAGGCCAGAGTTTGACCTTAACTTCTCCCTGCGGCAGCCAAAGCCAATTACCTCTGTTTTTGTCATCTCAGCACACCGATATTACCAACCCTGTGCTTTTTATCCCTTATTTTTCTGTATTTCCAACTGGGTGTCGTACCCTTGTACCCCAGGATTGCAACGTCTCTGGCCAGGTGTGGAGATTAAATCAGCATATTGAAATATGTTCTGAGCAGCATCCTGGAGCTGTTGGCTCCTGTTCCCCTCAGCAGAAGTGTTGCCAACACACACTGGAAGGGTTGTGCCTGGATTACCTCGGAGGTCATGCTGAGCTTTGGGTTCAGGGCAAATTTTCCAGTGAAGTGGGAAATGAAATTTTCCTGGGAGCTGCCAGGAAAGCTCCTTTTGCCTTGTAAACAAACGTAGCCCAGCAGTAAAGCACAGGCTTCCCCTCACTGACCTGCCCAACAGGAGGGGCTGCTGAAGCACAACTGAGCTTCACATCTGTGGTCCCTCACCTGCATTTTCCACCTGGAAAGACATCTCGTTCCCATCAGGGAATGAATCAGTTGCTCACTTCATAGAATCAGAGAATCACAGGGTGGTTTGGGTTGTAAGAGACCTTCAAGATCATCCAGTTCCACCCCCCTGCCATGGGCAGGGGCACCTTCCACTCGCCCAGGTTGCTCAGAGCTCCATCCAACCTGACCTTAAGCTTTTATGTACCCAAGACATATGAGATGCTTTAGGACATTTCAGATACTTTCTTGGATGTGGCACGTAGGACCCAGGACCTGTGGGAGAATTTTACCCTTCTGCAGTGGCATCTGGCCACCAGCCACGTTCTCTGGGACATCAGGAAATCTCTGTCGACTGTATTGAGAGCAGTAGGACATGGGGCACCACACTTCCCTGTGGGAGGAAGTATTAAGTGTCTCAACCTGAAGGCTGGAACCCAGCAATGGGAGTTCTCAGTGTGGTCCTAAGTTTTCAGTGTTCAGACAGCAATCTGTAGAGACTTCTGGGGTTCTGCCTGGAGGACCCAAGAGATCTTAGCAAAAACTGCTGCTGATGAAACATTGAGGGAGCTGGGGGGGCTCAGCCTGGAGAAAAGGAGGCTCAGGGGGGACCTTCTCACTCTCTACAACTCCCTGACAGGAGGGGGGAGCCAGGGTGGGGTCGGGCTCTGATCCCAGAGAACAAGGGACAGGATGGCAGGAAACAGTCAGGTTGGACATCAGGAAGAATTTCTTCACTGAAAGGGTGGTCAGGCCTTGGCAGGGGCTGCCCAGGGAGGTGGTGGAGTGCCCAGCCCTGGAGGTGTCCAAGGAAGGACTGGCTGTGGCACTCAGTGCTCTGGGATGGGGGACAAGGTGGGGATGGGGCACAGGTTGGACTCCATGACCTCGGAGGGCTTTTCCAACCTCAGTGATCCTGTGATTCTCTTTGGGTTCCTCCTGCCAAGTCTGATATAAACCTATTTTAAACTAACAACATCCTGGGTATCTCATTTGCGTTCTCCCTCCTCCTTTTGTTTATTTCACACTGTTTGTTTTCTAAAAGCACAGCTGACATGTTGACAGCATTGTTCAGATTCCAAGCGGTTTCAAGTGTAGCTGCAGGCTGGAAGTTCAGGTGCACTGCTGACTCACTCATTAATGCTCCAGACGGGGAACTGGCCTTTCATGTGTTGGAAACTGTGAAAACAAGACTCCCAGAACAGTTTTCTGGAACTGACAAGAGACCTGTGCACTAGTGGGACAGCAAAATTTCAGGCAAAGGGGTTTTGTTTCCTGCAACAGGAAACTTGAGTAAAAATTCATCTCTTTCCATTCTCTACATGCTCGTAGATCAGTATTGTCATCAAAGGTTTCTGGTAACTTTTCCATGATAATTTCAAGGAGCATGACTAAAATGTCCCAGTGCCCACTGCCAAGGAGAGGAGTTGTCTCCATGCAGGCTGATGGACATGTGTTTTCCCTAAATTACCTGTCACGATGTACATCTGTCAGGGAGGGCAGGTCTGAGATGTTCTGGGAATGAGAGTAATGGGTTTTTGGCGAATCCGTGGCTTCCAGCAGGAAGATTTAACCAGCTTTACACAGTCTCCCAAGAAGTTCTGCCTCCTGCACATCCAGGCTTTATCTTCCTGGGGGAAATTACACCCTGACTGGGGAAGATGATTTTCCTCTTTGCAGTGTTTAGTTGCAGGGGGGGATCTTATAAATGTCTCAGTGCTGGACCACAGAGCCCTTGCCCTGGTGCCAAACTGAGATCTGAAACATCACTCAGTGTCTGGGGAAGGAAGAGGCTGGGCTGGGGGGTTGTGCAAATTAGACGGTTTGGCATTTATGTCCTTTTGATTGCCACAGTGCATCTGGGAGGGAAAATGTTGTAACTGAGGCCCCAGTGTTGTCTGCAAAGATAAGATCAATTTTTCTAATCCTCTGGAGGTTGAAAACAGCATCCCTATCAATATGGTACACCAAGGTAGGGTCTCATCATCTCCTCCAGGCTGACTGTTCCTCAGAGGTTGGGGAGAGAGGAGGGATCTCTGCAAATCCAACAGAAATATTCACTGAACTGTGATCTGCTTGGAAAATGAGTTGGCTTTCTCATATATCTGGAGCTGGGGGCATTAGGGCTTGGTCATACTGGTGTGGGTCATACTGGCCAGAGTTACTTCTGAGAGTGAGGAACATGGGAACAGTGATGGTCACCAAAGACAGTGACAGTGCTCTGGCAGAGCAAGACGTCCAAGGCAACTCAGATTTTGGATCTACTCACCATGAGCAGGGATGTGCCTGCTGGTGAGGGATGAGGGAAAGGCAAATTCCTGTGACATCCCTCAGCTTCCTACAGGCACTGATTTTGCCTGGATTGAGTTGCACCCAGCTGTCTTTCAGCCAGCAGGTATTCCCTGGGGAGCCACGGCCTCCAAAACCAGCCCTAATGCCGAGCTGTCCTTGGGCCAGGCCCAGGGAAAGCTGGAAAGGTCTGCTGGGAGATACAGGGATGGGCATCATCTGCACAAAGCTGGCACTTCAGCCCTCCCAGGGGGCTTGTGCAGATGGCAAAGACATGAAGATGGTCTGAGAGGACTGAGCCTGATGAGGCTTTGGAGGTGAAGGGTTTGCAGGTGGCAGAACAAGTATTTCCAGCATCCTCTCCTTACCTTCATTTCCTCCAGGAGCCTCTGAGAGACGACAACACCACGGGATGTGGGTGAGCCAAAACCCCCACGAGCATCCCGAGACTCTTGATTTCATTTTATTTCTGTCAGCTATTTTTTAATAATGATTGTATTTAATAAATTACCATCTCTTCCCTAATTAGGCCTCTGATTACCCAGGCTGATGCCATTAAGCGCTAATACTCTTCATCCCCCTCCGTTGGAGACATGCATTGTGCAATAGCCTGTCATTATTCCCAGCTAAACATACCATTTCTCTCCCAGAAGCTGTAATTTTCAGCAATCTCCCAAGCAAACAAAGGCAGTGCTAGATGATGATTTAGCTGGTAGAGATGAAAAAAAAGACCTCCGGTGGGAGGGGAAGAAGAGAGGAGGGAGAAAGAAATACCTCCAGTGGAGCCAGTAGGAATAAAGATGTCACATTTTATGGTGTCACCACGTCTGAAATCAGCAGCCGTCTGCAGTCTGAGGAACAAGGAGGAATAATGCAGGGCTGATTGCTCTGCCCTAGCTGGAGCCATGGATATAATTATGTGAGAGCTGTTAACGAGCAGGAAATGCTCCCAGCATGGTCCCTGGTTAGTCTGAAGTGCCACACGGTGCCTGTGCCCAGCTGAGGGTCCACCCCCACGTGTCATTGCATCCCAGCCCAGGTGGGCAGAGGGATCCTGGGGATGTTGAGCTGGGAATGGCATCTCCATCCCCGCCCTGTTTTGCGGTACCCCACACACTCCGTCCCCCTGGGTGAGGGCAACCTCCTGATGCTGCCTTGCTCAAGGCTGGATGTTCCCAGGACCTCGGGGTGAGTGTCCCATATCACACGTCCTGAGGACAAACAAAGTCACTGCACATGTAGATCCACTGCATCACCACAATCCAGGCAAGCAGCAAAGAGGTGCTGCAGCAAATTCAGTGGTCAGGGTTGCTCAGGGCTCGGGGCTGTAGGATTTCCTATCCTCTTACCCTTCAGCTCCTCTTCCCTCTCCCCTCCTGACTCATGTTTGTCTTTCCAACAGGAGGCTGGCCAAGTCCACCTTGCTGCTGATCCCTCTCTTTGGCATTCACTACATCATGTTTGCTTTCTTCCCTGACAATTTCAAAGCAGAAGTTAAGCTGGTCTTTGAGCTCGTGGTTGGGTCGTTCCAGGTAAGCCACTCTTGGGGCCACCACTCAGCCACCAGGTCTGCCAGGAGGGAGAAGTGTAATGACAATGAGCAAACGTGAGCTGCTCTTTCCTGGCCATGCCCAATGCAGCTCTTGTACCGTTGGGGAAAAAGCTCCTCACTCCAGCATGGCCAGGATGGGAGATAAATTTATATTTCGCCTCCTGGAATTCCAGAAGGAGATTCTCCCTCCTCGTTTCAGGCACCTGAAAAGAAAATGTGCACCTGTACCTTTGTCACCCTGGGGGTTTATGTGCTTAAGATGAAAAAAATGAGCATCACAAGTCAGTTTATACATTATTGACATGTTCAAGGCCAGGTTGGAGGGGACTTGGAGCAACCTGGTCTAGTGGAATGTTGTCCCTGTCCCTCTCATGGGGTTTGGAACTATGTGACTTTTAAGGTCCCTTCCAACCCAAACCATTCTGTGATTCCATAGTGTAAGATGAGATAAATGACCTTTGGTGGGGGTGTCTTTCTGCCCATTAACAGGAGCCTGGTCTGTCTTCAACCACTTGACTTGGATGAACTTTCTCCTCTATTGACAAGTCAGGTGCTTCCCGTAGCTCCTGCTCAGGCAGGATTCCAGTTCACTGGCGTAGGAGACAGTTTCCCTGCAAGGATGGATGATGGGCCTGTCCTCCACCTTAGTCCTGATGAAGTTTGGTTCTCAGACCCTCCCACACGCTTCAGTCAGTGTTGGGCCATTAAAACTTGCCCCTGAGGCTGCATGAAAAGAAGCCCTTATTTGTTTCATCCCATTGCTTCTGTCTGTTACCAGTTCCAGCCACGCTCTCACAGCAGGGTCTGGCTGTCACCATGTGCCATGCACGTGGCAGTGGCAGGTTTTATTCAGTGGGGACTGGGTTAACAGCCCTGTCTCCAACACCATCACTTCACGTCTGGCACGTGGAAGCGCTCAAAAAACATTTGGGTGTGGCACCTGGGGACATGGGTTAGTGTGCAAATGGCACTGTTGGATTACTGGTTGGACTTGATGATCTTAGAGGTCTTTTCCAGCCTTTACAATTCCGTGATTCTGTGATCCCTCTTTTGAGATCATTGTGTTTAGTGCTAAAAGCCTGTTCTCTCTCCTTTTCCCCAGGGATTTGTGGTGGCTGTTCTGTACTGTTTTCTCAATGGAGAGGTAAGATCAGCAGTGTTGTTTGGTTCATGTTAGTGGATTGAGTGTCCCATTCCTGATGTTACCACACCCGTGGGAAGCATCCAAGGCAAATCTCTCGCTCCAGAAAAACGGTTCAACCATTTTCCTGACAGTTTTCAGGGCAACTAATAAACATGTCAGGGCTTTTGTGAGCACTGTGGCATTGCTGCTGAGTCCACCCTCTACTCACGAGACAGCATCAGCAGAGCCTTGCCCAAACCCTGATCCCAAAAGCCCACCCTCAGCAGGGAAGGATAAAGCCCATCTAAGCCCTGCTAAGTGCCTTTAGTGAATCCTCCACAGGACCAGGCCCACTGCTGGGATGCAGCTCATTAATGCAGTGATATTTTTGTATCATCCTCCACCTGCCCCTGAGAAGTTCAGCTGATTAAGCCAATGTTGCAAAGGCTCCCAAGTAGGTGTGGGCAGCTACAGACTCGGAGCTGCTGCTGTCACCTGGAGCACTTCCAGCCCAATAAACAGAGCAGGGACAAGAAAGAAGCAGCTGTGAGCTGGATTTGTGCTCCAGCTTCCTGGGGACAGGAAGAGTGTCCAGAATCCCAATTTTCCCTCTTACAGCTCCAAAGCTGCATCAGCCACGCTGATGCCACGCGTACATCAGGCAGAGAGCCCAGCTCCAGCACAGACCTTTCCCAGTAATCCTGCCTGGAACAGGGCAGTACCACACAAACTTACTGATGATCCAAAACCAACAGAGGCATTGATGTGACTTGCTAGGCACACTGATGTGCCAGGTAAACATGTTTCTACCTCGCAGGCACTGATCTTGCCTTTCCCACCTTTCCGTTCCTGGGGTTGTCATCCTGGTATTGTGCTGTTCCTGTGCTTGCTCATCCCAGAGCCTCTCAGACACGGCTGTTTTATCTAATTCGTACTGTTATCCAAAAATTTGGGCTGGAAGGCTGCAGGAGGGGACAGGGGCAGTGGCCAGACTTGTTCAGGGCTTGAACCGGGACAGTGTAAACCCGATCATTTCTGTGAACTCCCCGAGCAGGAACAAGTAGCTTCTGTCAAAAAAACACAGCTTTACAAACAAGCTGTAGTGAAATCATCTCTATTTGGATGAAAAACAGGGCAGTGAAGAAAAAAAAAATCTTAATTACACTCGCGAAATGTAGAGTATGTTGAAGTGAAGTATTCTGGCATCTTCACTGTATGAATAAAAAATTCCCTGTGCTCACCTTTCTGCTGGAGCTCAGGGATTTCTGCTGACTGGGGTGTCCTCTCTCTTCTATGTGGTTAGAAGTCCAGGCCAGGCCGAGTTTCGTGATCTTTATAAAATTATGCTTGGCCCCTTGGTGGGTGGGTCGCCCGTGGCTGCTCACACAACGAAATCAGAGCGACAGCGAGTGGTTTTCTTGTCTCTCCCACGCCCAGGTCCAAGCTGAGCTCAAAAGGAAGTGGCGGAGGTGGCACCTGGAGAGGTTCCTGGGCTCGGACATGAAGTACCACCACCCTTCCTTGGGCAGCAACGGCACCAACTTCAGCACCCAGATCTCCATGCTGACCAAGTGCTCCCCAAAGACTCGCCGGTGCTCCGGCTTCCAGGCCGAATTCTCCCTGGTGTGATGGGGAAGGGCTCTCCCAGCAGGGAGCATCCAACAGAGACACTGAGAGACTGAGGGATCCCCAGGAACCAGTGATGACAAATCCCTGTGAAGTGACACGCTCCACATGAGCCAACAGAAGACACACAACTGGAAAAGCCACTGGCATCCAGGACAGGACCGGACAAGCTGAGAGGCAGAGAAATGCTTTTCCTCTCCCTCTTCTCAGACCTTTCACTCCTCAGTTTCAAGCCCTCGGGGGTTGATAACTATGAGTAAAGGTCCCAGTCGCTTGAAGAAAGCCTGGGAGATCCCTGTGTCATAAATAATGAAGTACAGGGGAGGAAGGGAGGGGAGAGCCCGAGTCCTTGGGGGCTTGACCAGAACCGGCATCTCTGAAAAAGATAAATTGCACTTTTTTAAAAAAAAAAAATTGAGCCAGTAAAGGAGAGAGGGAGGCAAGAAGCAGGAAAAAAAAAAAATGCCAAATGTATGAATGTGCCAAAATTCCTGTGGATAAGAGGTGATGATAAGGCACTGAAGACGGAGTCGGGGACACAGGGAGAAGGGACAGGAGGAACATGAGCATGAAGGGAGAGGCCAGTGCATGGCCCCTGCATTTCACACAGGTGAAGATGAAGCTGCAGCACCAGGAAAGCCCCTCAGAGGATGCCCCAGGGCTGCAGTGTGTTCTGCTAATAACCCACCATCCTCATTAGCAAAAGCTTTCCAGGCATCCTGGTGCTCTCTGGAAAAGCAGGTCGCTGAGGAGGAACAGTGTGAGAATTCCCTTCTCTGCACCGTGTTCAGGACGTGGTGTTTGTTTTGGTTGTGTTCAATGGCCGGGAAACTCGGTCTGCATGTATAAAAACCAGGTACAGATGCCAAAAGCAGAGCATGGGTGTGTTTTTCCTTCAAGTTCTCCCATAGATCTTGGTGCCTTAATGCACCCGGGATCATGAGGGATCAGGGGAAAATAATTGGGGTGTAGTTAATTTGCACTTGCTTAGCACACACTGCCAGGAAAGGGAGATGTAGAACCCTGTAGTCACTAATTGAATCAGACCTGCCATGAGGAGCCACTCTCCAGATGAAAAAAATTAGTGTCACAGCAGTGAGCAAAACTGCTTTCATCAAGACAAGGTGGTCTCAGCACAGAACTGGCACTCCAGGAGTGAGGAAGGACTGAAGAGGCTATTAAATTGATTTCTTCTCCAGCTTTTGTGGGAAGCTTTCATCCTGTGATGAAGGCATTGTTAGATCTTTGAGATGTGTCTGTGCATTTTGCCTCTTTTTTGAAGGCCTGTTAGTTTTCATCTAGGGGCAATCCCTGTTTGAGGAATGCACACAGATCCCATTAAAAACAAGGGAATAGTCTTTTATTTTTCTTCTTTTCTTGGTGGAGGGGCAAAGGAGAGGTGTGAAACCCAGTCCTGCTCAAGCACTGCGTTTGAGACAATCCCCACAATCCCAAACTCAGTCAGAAGACAGAAAACACAAGGACACAGACATTTGTGTCCCACCCAGCTGCAAAACCAAATGGGGCTGCACCAGTTTTACACTGAGGGGAATAAGAACCCTGTGAAGGGCAGGTGTGCAGCCCTGAGTTTCCAGTGAGCTAACTCACATCTCAGCACAGGCTTCCCAGGCTGCAAAACCTCAGAGGACAAGCACATGTTTTGAAGATCCCTGGAGTTCAAGTGCTAGAGACCCCAGGCCAGCCAGGTGTGAAGAGATTTGTTGTGGCCACGTTACTCTGAGGCCATGCCAGCAGTGAGAAGCCAGCACTGACATGCCAGGAGACCATCAGGATGCTCTTTGAGCAGCTCTCTGGTTCCCAAAATGCAGGGAGAGCAAGAGGATGCTTCCGATTTCCCCACATTTCTTGCACTGTAGCACTTATGCCCTGACACCTTGGAAACAGTACCCCATTGAAATCCTCATGAGGTTCTCAGAGGCAGGAATCGTTTATTTTAGTTCTCACAGTCCCAAAGCTGCCAGAGCTCGAGCAGTGTTTGGACAATGCTCTCAGGGCCAGGGTGTGATTTTTGGGGTTGTCCTGTGCAGGGCCAGGAGTTGAACGCAGCGATCCTTGTGGGTCCCTTCCGACTCCCAGTATTCTGTGATTCCCCATGGGTTTGGTGCTTGTGTTGCTCTGGTGAGCCTTTTCAGACCTGGAGTAGGACTCACAAAGGAAATACTGGAGAAATCCCACCGGCACCACCAGTTCTTCTCCTGTGCCTGGTCCGAAGCCAGGACTTGACCCAGCTCTGCATTTTGCCAGGTGAATGTCCAGCTGCAAGGAAGCTCAGAAGAACCAAGGGAAAACTCTCTCTCAGCTTCCAAGCCGTTCCACTTGGTGTAAAATGCTTTGTCTCACTGGCTCAGAGTTTTGAAGCAGTGTCAGTCAGGGAAATAGTTGATTCATCAGGCTGCAGAGTCACTCACCCTCTTAATCTGCCAGGGAAACTGTACTTGCCCAGGAAATATGATGGGCTGCAGAGGAGCACTGCCCAATCTCGTGAATGCATCCACTGAGGTGCCTGAGGTGAGAACTGGAATCCCAGGTCCCAGACAAGCAGAAGAGGAGCTTGAGCACAGAGCTGTCAAGCAGAAGTGATGCACCATTGCCAGCAGGCTCCTTTGTGGGATGTGAGGGAATCCCTGCCCATCTGTTCCAGGCAGCCTTGCTGGGCTAGCGGGTCTGTGAGCCATCAGCAGTGAGACACATTGTGCATTTTCCCTCCGTTCACCTTCCTTTTTCCCCTCCCTGTGCTTGTCACTCCACTTGCAGGAGGACTTTCAGCTCTGTGTTTTCAGCTTCGTTTCTGTTTCAGCCCTGTGCTGACCTGTGCCAGCATCAACTCTATGCCAAAGGCAGTGGGAAGAGGTTTTACCTTTTGGAGACCTGACAGGCAAAAATCCAGCTGGTTATTCACCCATTCCACAGGGAATGTGGGAGATTCACCAGCAGGCTGTTCTGCACAGGAGCCTGAAGAGAGGCTGTTTCCTAAACTGAGGGGCTCCTTTGAAACCTGTGGAGAACACAGAATCATAGAATCATAGAATCAGACGGGTTGGAAAGGACCTCTGAGATCATCAAGTCCAACCCTTGATCCAACACCACCGCGGTTCCCAGACTATGGCACTCAGTGCCACGTCCAGCCTCATCTTGAACACCTCCAGGGATGGAGAATCCACCACTTCCCTGGGCAGCCCATTCCAAGGGCTGATTACCCTCTCTGTAGAGAATTTCTTTCTAATATCCAACCTAAACCTCCCCTGGCACAGCTTAAGGCCGAGCCCTCTTGTCCTACTGCTGGTTCCTGGGAGCAGAGACCAACCCCCACCTGGCTACAACCTCCTGTCAGGGGGTTGTGCAGAGCGATGAGGTCTCCCCTGAGCCTTCTCTTCTCCAGGCTGAACAACCCCAGCTCCCTCAGCCTCTCCTCACAGGACTGGTGCTCCAGTCCCTTCACCAGCCTGGTTGCTCTTCCCTGCAAGAACATCAGTGTGCCAGAACAGTGCCCCAGGCATCCTGCTGGCAATTATTTCAGCGCTGAACCTCCAGCTACGTTGCCATCATGCTGCCAAGGAGGCTTGAGGGATTAAATGAACGTGCTGAATATACCTGCTGTGACAGGCATGGCAATGTCAGTGACACAGGCAGGGCAGAGCTGCCAGCACAGCTGCCTGGGCTTTGGATTTCAGACAAACACAGGGGTCAGTGCTGAAATCAGAGCTTTTCACTCTGGGGACATGAGCAATCAAGTGGATGATGACATTGGGATCAGGCCCTCTTTTAACTGGCTTGGTGCAGGAATTTGGCTCCATACCTTGGCCTCCCCTACTCTTGTTTTTCATCCAGCTCATCAATAAAATGGGAGTCCAAGGGCTTCACTACACATGACAACCTGAGGTGTGGTGTGCAGTCCTGCTCCCACACAGGGCACACAGTCTGACCTCCCCAGCTCCAGTGGAACACAGGAGGGACTCCAGTAAAGCAACTGCATTAATTTCCTGCAAAATAATATTGGTAGTCACACCTGGATATGGGACAGAGATGTTTGAGGGTCATGAATTTGGACAGCAAAACTCTTCACAAAAATTAAGCCAAATTCTGATCTTACATGTGCCAACTGCTTCACTGCAGTGACTCCTGAATTACAATTTAAAATAATTCCTTTATCTTCAGTCTGGAACTTTTTACTCCCTTTTTACACCAGTGAGAGAGCAAGCCCCTCCTGTTAATTAGTCACTCTGCATTTCAGTGATTAAATGATTAAAAATTATGATTAAATGTGGAATAATTACAATACAAACATTAAATTATAGTCTCAAGGAGTAGAGGTACAAGCTTCAATACTAAGATTAGACTGTAGATATTTCTGTTCAACTGGGACCTAAAGATATTTCTATTCAGCTGGGACCTGTGTTGCTCTGTGACCTCATAAGCAGCAAGAAATGAGACTATGACCATTTTTGGGGTTAAAAAAAAAAAAGAGGAGTAAAGAAATTCTAGGCTGTTGCAGAATTTCAGGACATTAACTTGAAACTTTTTAAAATCAAAAAGGCCAGGAGATGAAACACTTGAATATTTTAGTTTAGTTTAGTTTGGGTTGGTTGTTTTTTGTTTTTTGGGTTTTTTTGCCTAGGAAGCAGTTATATTTTTCTCAAGGGGGGTGTTGCTGGAGAAAAGATGTTTTGTACATTATTTAATCATCAGCTTTACATCTTTCTCAATATCCCATTTGTTTCCCAATCACAAGGAATGAGAGAGGGTCACGCCTGTGGCACAGCACTGTGAGCAGGGAGATTAAACCCAAATCTGTCCCAATCTGATGGAAATATTTCCAGAGAGAGATACACCTACTGATTGATTAATGGAAGTTTTCTAGTGGCTTTTAAAAAACAAAATGAAGCTCTAAAGAAAGCTCAGGAGTGAGTGAACATCACTTGGCTCCGTGGCAGGGATTAAAGGGGCTTGGTGGGATTGCTTTGCCTCCAGTCCTTCCACCTTCACCCCAGTGCTCAAACAAGGGAAAACCCAGTGGGTTTCTGCAGAAAATATGAAATATTTTCAGACTAAAAGGGAATCTCACCAACTGAGAAATGCCAGTAAGTGTCTTCCTGGAGCTCATTTTATTCTGTCTGCACAAGTGCAGCTTGGTTTGATAAAGGGCCTGTGGAAATACCGGTGGATCAGGAGCAGTGCTCCTTCTCTGGAAAAACAGGTGGATCAGGAGCAATGCTCCTTCTCTGGAAGGTGTGACACCAAAGCCCATGTAAAACATTCTCCTTCCCCTCATGTGGAGTGTTCAGCTGAAAGAAGGATCAGAAGGATCGTGGCTGGGGTGCTGACAGAGCCCAGCTTCCTTCCCAGCCTTGTGCTTCCTCCCCCCCAGCATCTCTGCAGGGATGAATGTTCCAGACTCTTGGAGACAGGGGCTGCACTCCTGAGCTCCCTGGCTCCCCATGCAACTTTGCACTTTTCCCAGACAAGAGGTATTGGTGGGCAGGGCCACAAAGCTGCTTGGTTGTAGATGGCCCTCAAAAAGAGTAGGAGGTTCAAGCTCTTGGCCTCACAAGTGCCCACATCGACCCAGAGTGACTCTGCTGGCATCACCCAGGAACTAAACTGAAAAGTAGTAAGGAAAATAAGTAATTCCCAGGATGGTACGTGGGGTCAGATGTGCCAAAATCCACCATTTTGTTCTAGTCAGTCGACTTTTCATCCCTTCTCCACGCCCAGTATTTACACACCAGTCTGATGAGGTGTAATTACAGGGACTGGCCCTGTTATTTCCCCTGGAGAGCTGTACAGCTGTAAACTTCAAGAAATTAGGAGTTTCCTGGGAACACGGACCACGGACCACCTCTTGCACCTCCTACTTGAAGGTCCTGACTCCTCGCTTGCTTGCATGGCGTTGTGCTGTTTGCTGAAGAGCCCGGGGTTGGAAACCCTGGTTATTTCTAGGGTGCTGTGAAGTCACGGGGAAGAAGACAAACACTGGGACTGGAGACCAACCAGGTTAACAGGTCTGCAGGGAAAATAATGCCCGTTTGGGGTCTGAGGGCCAGACCTTTAGGACACGCACACTGGCATCGGCAGAGCTCTGGTGTTTCGTGCCCCAGTTTTGTGGGTTCTGTACATAGGGGGAAACCTGAGCAGCACGTTTCGAAAAGTAAACAAAACGAAGCACGTTTTTTGGATGCTCGGATGACGACGACAAATTAAGTTCCAGAAGGCGCTTTTGAGTTCGGAAGTGCACTTCCCAGACGCTGTCTCGGACGCCCCAAGCTGCTGGTCGGTGGCTGGTGCCGACCAACTCTTCTCACTCAAGTTGTCAGCACCTCTGCTGTGCCCTCCTGTAAATATGCTTCGACAGCAGAGAGTGATGGGAACTGGCTGTGAACAGAGAATCATCACCCTCTCTGTGGACTTTCCTGTACCTTGGTGCTTGTGATGTTTCATGCCGGTGAGAACAGGCCTGCTTGCTCAGCACGGGTGACATCTCTGCCTTGTTTCATGGCCTTTCGCCTGATGTTATTTATTTTGTTCTGACTCTGTAAATATGCAATGAATTGGCTATTTTTATTTTTTTTTTTCCT
The DNA here is from genome assembly GCA_013399855.1 of Oxyruncus cristatus. NCBI lineage: Eukaryota > Metazoa > Chordata > Aves > Passeriformes > Cotingidae > Oxyruncus > Oxyruncus cristatus. The sequence goes on from VXAY01003151.1 coordinate 238,444, forward strand.
TTGTATTTGGTTCGTCTCCTTGCTTTCAGAGGAGGTTCTTCTCTGTGGTTGACACTGCTGACAACAAGCAATAAAACCATCGTGAAGGCATTGTGTCTGAGATGTTCCACCTGACATTTTAATTCATTTCTCAGAGTCCTTGAGGAGATCAGGAAAGAGGGTCAGAGGAGGAAAGGCTAAAAAGGAGGTAGTGAGCTGGTGAGGTGGTTGCCCACAGTTAGGCAGAGTGACCTCATACTTTGTGTGTTTAACCCCAGACCAAATCACTCTTGAAAGCTTAAAATGTTTGGATTGGAAGGGGCCTTTAAAGGAGTGAGCAGGGGTGCCTTCAAGTAGATCAGGGTGGTGAGGAGACCTTCTTTGGGAATGTCTGTGCTGGCAGAAGAATCAGTCCCAGCCCCAGCATGAGTGATCCCCGAAACCTCCACACCGAAGGCAACACCACTGCATGAGCTGGGTGGGTGGAGGTGAGACTTGTGCATGGAGGTGATGATCCTGCAGTTACAAACACACCATCATTCTTGTGCCATGATCAAGAGGTCCAGAATGATTGCTGTATTTGTCGGTACCTGCACCCTTCCCCCCCAAAATGTAACATGTATTGATTGTTGGGTTGAATGCTGGAATATCCTGCTACTGTTTCTGGTCCCTGGGACATTCAAATTCATCCCCATGGGATTTCCCACAGTGTCCTGGAGGGACAGACCAAGGCCAAGGTCTGTGTTTTACATCACAGACTGCAGCAGTTCATAACCACCCCTCAAGAGGAGGAAACCCCAAAAATATATTAAAAAAACCCAACCCCAAAACATACTTGTTCTCATTCCCTTCAGAACTGAACACAGAACCCCAGAATAAGCTGAGTTGGAAGGGACCTACAAGGGCCATGGAATCCAACCCTTAGCCCTGCCCAGGCTGATCCCCAAGAGTCACACCAGAGGATCATCCAAACCCTCCTGGAGCTCTGGCAGCCTTGGGGCTGTGCCCACTGCCCTGGGGAGCCTGGTCAGTGCCCAACCACCCTCCGGGGGAAGAACCTTTTCCTGAGATCCAACCTGATCCTGCCCTGGCACAGCTCCAGCCCTTCCCTGGGGTCCTGTCACACCCAGTCATCGAGGCCACATCGTAGGAGAACTTCTGAGCAGCTTTTTGAGGGCAGACACGATGGGTCCATTTCTCCTGCAGAAATCTCTTAGCACTGTGAGAGACCAAAATGCTTAACAACAGAGCTGCCATCCAGTGCTCTCTGCAACACCTGGCATAAATAATGTCTAAGGGCATCTTATGATGCAATTTCAAGCTCTAGAAGGTGTTTTGACTTGGGCTTGTCACAACCAGATGTGATTTCACAGCACTGGTGGTGTAAATCCATAACCTGGCCATCATGAGAGCGTCAGGAGACACTCAACCCATCCACCCCAGTCCTGGGCATGCACATCGTCACTGTACATGCATTTACAAACACAGGATGTCTGACTGTGGCAATAATTATACGAGGAATTGACGACTTCATAGAACCAAGGAAGCACAGAAGGGTTGGAAGGGTCCTTCCAGGTCACCTCATTACAACCCCCTTGCCATGGGCAGGGACACCTTCCACTAGAACAGGTTGCTGCAACCTGGCCTTGGACACTTCCAGGGGTGGGGCAGCCACAGCTCCTCTGGGCAACCTGTGCCGGGGGCCTCCCCACCCTCACAGGGAAGAATTCCTTCCAAATACTTAATCTAACCCTGCCCTCTGTCAGTTTAAAGCCATTACCCCTTTTCCTGTCACTCCACGCCCCTGTAGGAGGTCCCTCTCCAGCTCTTTTGCAGGTGCAAAGGGAAGCACAACAGTCGGGTCTGGGTGTTAAACATCCTGCTCCTTGGAAAGAAAGGAGCTCTTTGAACACGACCTCTCCTACTTGTCAAATCATTAACAAGCCATTTAAATGAACACTTCTTTCAGGCTCAGAATTGCCCGGTAGGGCTGATGATTCCTCACACCCTTCCTTTCCATTTCCAGTGTCCCTGCAGGGTGGTAGTTCTGCAGAGCTGGGCTCTGTCTCTGCCTCCTCCACACAGGGTGCATGCCAAGCTCTGTGGTGGCTTGTCCACTGCTCCCTGTGGAGACTGTGTTCATCCCCAGCACCTTTCCCACCCTGCCAGGTGACCAGAGACCTTCTGAGCCTTTTGTGGAGACTTCAGCTTTGCAGCTTCCTCCAGCCCTCCCAAGGGTGCTGCATCTCCCCTGGATCCTGTCTGTGTTCCTCCCATCCTTGCTGTGTTCCCAGGACAGTGGCCCTGTCTTTTGAGGTCTTTATTGCTCTGAACAAAGCATGACCCTTCCTCTGTGTTGGAGAAAAGCCCAGCAGGGGACTGCAAGTGAACAATAATTGTTCATATTAAAGTCACATTATTTAATGCACATGAATATCAGGCAGTGAAAACAGATCACAGCGAGAGGTCAGTGAGCTTTTCCATGTCCATAGGGCCACTTCCACAGCTCTCCCCCTATTTAAAGCTGATTTACATCCAGTGTTCACAGTACTGATAAAGGCCAAATCCACAACTTGAAATAACAAGTCCTGGCTATAAATGTCCCTCCTTTCTGTGTGGATTAACCATTTTCATTTAAAAGCGGAGGGTCTAATGCTCTGGGCCATTCTGAGAAGCAAAGCTGTTCCATACTGACTTTCACTGGATCCCTCTGTGGGCTAAACCAGAAATCAGCAAAAACAGGTTACGAGGGCTGGGGAAAGGGAAAACCAGCCAATTCCATTTATGCTGTGTCTGTGGAGGTGAGGACAATCCCACTCTGCCAAAAGATGTCTCTTCCATATGAGGAGCTCCAAGCACCGCCCAGAAGTTAATGTAGGTGGGTTTAATAAAGGTCACCTGAGGAGTCTGAGGCCAAAATCAACCCTTCCGCCTTCGCTCCCAGCTGTGTGTCCTCCGTGCAAGAGCCACCCCTCCTGGCTGGCAGTGAGCAGAGCATTGCTTTCCTTAGGCACACCCCCATCACTCTGGACCTGACAGAACGTGTGATCCCATAGATCTGGACTTTGCTGAGCTTGGATTTTGGGGCTCCTTTGGGTAAGTTCAGTTTCATGACTGCCAACACATCATTCTCTACGAGGAAGAGCCAGGTTTAAGGATGGGCAGTGTCACCCTTTTCCTTTGATCCTCCGTGGTTTCCATGGCAAAATGCCAGAACAAGGACTTCTGTGATCTCCATGACACAAAAGCAGTTTCCCATGGAGTGAATCAACATTAGCAGTTAAATTATCTTCATATGCAACCAGTTGCATTCAGCTCCCTCCCACTGGGGTTGTAAAGTTGGAACTGTGACTCGATGCAACCCTTAGAAGAGGAGTCTGGCTGCCCCCAGGCAAGTTCAGGAAGACTGTGGATTGTCCAAGGATCCCAAGGGATTGTGGCACAAAGAGCCTTGACACTGTGTCACTGCTGTAATACCACACTCTTTGAAAGCCTTAAAACCTCTTCTGATGCTGACATGATGCTCAGAGAGAAATCATTCCTACTGGTATAACTCCCTATGCATTTAGGGGTTTGTTGGAATACATGAACAAAGCCAGGAAAGTTGAAATGTCACCTCAAAAGAGCCATTTCCCATGTCACAGAATCACAGAATCCAGGAGTCACTGGGGTTGGAAAAGACCTCTGAGGTCACTGAGTCCACCCTGTGCCCGATGCCCACCTTGTCCCCCAGCCCAGAGCACTGAGTGCCACGTCCAGTCCTTCCCTGGACACCTCCAGGGCTGGGGACTCCAAACCCCCCTGGGCAGCCCCTGCCAATGTTGAACTGTTGTTCCAGTGAAGAAATTCTTCCTGACCTTCCCCTGGCATAGCTTGAGGCCGTGTCATCCCATCCTGTCACTGGTTGCCTGGGGGAAGAGGCTGATGCTCCCCTTGCTACAACTTCCTTTCAGGCAGTTTTATGTCTGTTTTATGCTCAGAACTAAACTATCCTTGCAGCCAAAGACCAGAAAGACTTTGTCTACATGGCATCAAATCCCTGTTTATGGTGCTCAGTGAGGAACCCTCTCTTGGAGTCCATCCATGCCCCATCCCACCACTGACTGAACCTCTCTCCTTGGAAATGTTTCCGCTCCTCCCAGACGAGATCAAAGCCTTGAACCCTTATCACACACACCTCGAGAGTCCAGGAAGCAACTTGGCACGCTGAAACCAGCCAGCATCACTCCTGCTCTTGGTTTTCAGAGCAAATTATGGTGCATTGGCTGGGACAGAGAAGAAAGAAAGGAGAACATCTGGCTTTTAAGCCTGAGGGTTGGTTTGGGGAACGGTTGGTTGGACAGTTCGGGGAACCAAGACTGAGACACTCTAAGGCACACTTTGTTGTCCAAACATTAGGAGGAAACATAAAATCACAGGGTGGTTTGGGTTGGGGGAGACCTAAAAAACCATCTTGTTCCAATCCCCCTGCCATGGGCAGGGACACCACCCACCTGACCAGGTTGCTCAGAGTCCCATCCAACCTGGCCTTGGACACTCCAAGGATGGGACAATTAATTCAACTCAAGACTTCAATGCCGTAATAATTAGATGTCCTGGTTGATGAGCAGGGGTCCTGCCAATCAATATCAGCTCCAAATCAAGGTGTGGGTGGGAGCTGGGAAGGGACTTTTCAAGCCCAGTGATGCCTGTATTGGATGTGAATCAAACTAGGGTTGAACCACACCACAAAACACCCACATATTTGTGAATCTTTCCCTTGCAGGTCCTGAGGAGTGGCTACACCCCATGGTCACTTTTTACCCGAATCCACTTGTGATTCTTATTTTACAAAGGAAGGAAAATACCAGCAGCAGGGCCCCAACACTGCCTTGGCCACTGCAGCCCAGAATCTACCTCCCCCAGCGGATTTACTACCCTGGGATACCTCATCAATGGCTGCTTCTTATCAGCCACTGAACTCTGAGCTCTTTGGCATAAAGCAGTCAGAATCCCTAATATTTCATTATGTCCCACCTGCTCCCAGCTAGAAATTATAAGGATATGGTAGAAACATGACTTTGGTTGGCAGCGATGAGGGGATTTATTATGTGTAATAAATTTATGTGTGTAATGTGATTTTTGGTCTGGACTGGGTGCGGGGTTTCCTTCCCTCCTGTCTCTCATTTCCCACCAAGTCAGTGCCTGTGTCATCTAATTCTACACTAAATTCCAGCCCTCTCTCCTTGTGTCCCATTTAGGGCACAGGAGTCTAAAGAGAGGGTTCCTGGGGAGCTATTCCAGGAAGGCTCTGCCTTTTGAGAAGGTGCCAAACACGTTTGTCCACGATGGGAGAAGGTCCCTCCTGGCTGAGTCTGAACTCAGCCCTTTCCCAGTTCGTGATGGTCACATTGCCCAGGATCTGTTTGTAAATTAAAAGGTTGTTTGTAATCCCATTTATCTGACCTGGAGAAGAAAGCTGGATGGTTTTATCCCTCCCTGCTTCCATTACTGGCCAGGAACCAGCAGTTTCTGAGAGAATTACTGGAATTGTGGCCAGAACTGGGCAAGGATAAAGCTTGGAATCAAAATTACAGAGTGTGTCTCAGTTCTGGGCTCTCACCAGCTCCTCCCAGCTCAGAGGAAAGCTTTGAAATTCTCCAGCTGGATTGGTGATTAGGGTTTGTGTGAACAGCTGATTGTGTTCGTTTGGATGCTGGGAAGGTTTGGGAAGGGAAGGCAAGGCAAGGGAAGGCAAGAACCAAATAACACCAACTCTGCTTTATTTTGAACAAAATGTTAAAACAGGCGTGCTATGTTTTTTGGAGGTTTGTGTTTTTCTTTTGTGTTTTTTTCTCTGAAAAGCGAATTATAAAAATACCACTTGAAAAGAAATTTAACTGTGGAACATTTCACTTCAGCCATTTAAAATTATTTTAAAAAAAAAGGGAAAAGGAAAGAGAAAAAGTCAAGATAAACTCAAATGGACTTGTAAAAAAAAAAGAAGACAGCACTGCCTCCCTTCCACTGACTCACCTTAGAGGAACTGCATAAACTGAGAGCAACAATTCAGATCTTCAAGACAGTCCTTGATTTGAGCAACCTGGTCTACTGGAAGATGTTGGAACTGGGTGGTCTTTAAGGTGCCTTCCAACCCAAACCATTCAATGATTCTATGATTTAATATCCTACTGCATCAGCTGACTTCTTCTATGTACAATGCTTGATTTGTATATAGTTTATAATACACATAGTTCTTGGGGCAGGTTAAAGCACAAAGGTTGCATCTTTGGAGCCAGGGAGTGGTGAGAGTCAATGGGAACCTTTCCTAAAATCCACAAAGGATATACGGAATTCAGCAACTCTCATTATTCAAATGCCAGTCGAATTGCACTGCAGAACGTAAATTAACGGGAGATTCCTTTGAGAGCTGCTCACATCGACAGCAATATCCCAGTCCTGGGAGTTGCCCGAGCCCTGAACACGAGTGAAATTCTTCAGGTTCAATATTACCTGAAGTGCCATGGTGTGTTCACAGGGGAAAAGCATTTGAGGTGTTATTAAGGCGAACAGTAAAGTCGCGATTGCTCCGGCAAAGGGAGGAATTTCCAGGGAGCCTTTGAGAGGAATTCCAAGTGGGTCACACCCACTTGGAATGAACAGATCTCTTGTCAGAAGATAAACAACAAGCACTGGGAGCAGCAAAGTGCTGGAGAAGTGCAGCGTGGCCCACAGGCACGAAGCACTTCAGCGATGAAGACAAACGAGAGTCCTCACTGTTGTGGTGTGGCTGCAGGAGCTCATTACCCAGGTTTCTACTTCTCATGAACCAAAAGGAAGACAGGTTAAAACTAATCCAGTGCAGCTTGGTGAGGTGGAAAATGCAGATGCCCGTTATTCTGTTAGTTCTGACCCCCAATTCAAAGCTGTTCTGACCTTCTCAGGTGTGAGCACTTCAGTTAAATAGGTTTGCATTCTTCATATAATCTTCACGGGGCAGTACAAATTCCTCCCATCCCAGGAGATAGATCCCATTCTACCACCAGTTGAATTTAGCCACAGAATGGGGAGAAACCTTCCACCCAATGTCTCTCTCCATCAAGCCACTGTGGAGAGAACTTGAAAAACTTCATTTCACTGCACACGGGCCAACTCTGCTTTGTCTCTGCTGAGGGGGACAGAGGGTGAAAAATTATTGTCAGCTCTGTAAACACAAAGCAAAGAGCAACTGCTTTTGTAGTATTGACTTTCTGGGTGAAATTCCTCTCACCTGGTTTTATGTATCTATTTAGCAGCTGTTAATGTCAGAGCCACTCATCTGAACTCCTTTCTAGAGAGTTCTTGTCAATGCAGCTAATTCAGTTTGAGGGGAATTCGTCTGTCCAGGTGCAGCAGATTAATTGGGGCTCCATTCAGACGTACTCAAATAACTCCGAGTTGTCTGGTTTGGGACTTCAGAAACTCAGGGGTGACATTGAAATTCCCAGTTCTTCTACTTGAAAGGGACAAAGACCCTTTCACACCACACAGAGACCTCGTTTCCCGGAAGGCACTGAATCCAGACTGTGAAGAAGGGATTTAGAGATTCCTGACAAAGGTTTAAGGTGTTGACTACAGAGGTGTTGCCAAGGAGAACCTGAATTTTCAATGAACGGATGGATCACCAGCATCCACAGCTGTCCTTGGCCCTCTGAGACAGAGCTACTCTAGTTCCTGTCAAATTAGTGAATGTAAAAATTGGTAACAAGTTCTGGGGGAGAAAAATGTGTGTCACGGGAGGCAATGATGGAGGTGCTCAAAAAGCCATTTCAGTTCAAAGCCGGAGGAGGAAACTGTTAAAAATTATAGTTTTGCTTGAAATCCACACCTGCACAACTCACAGTATGTCCGAAAGTCTTTCCTTATACATATAATTGTCATTTGCTTCTGTTCTATATTAATATTGAACACAAATCCTTGTAATGAGAATCTTGGGTGACCAGTGAGCATGGAAACCTTGAGTATTGTAAAACAAACCCCCACTTGTGACCAGAAAGAACATAGCTGTAAAGAACATAGTTTTCCTTACTACATTCGAAATTAGTGAAGGGTACCATTTGTAAGCAAAATATAAATCCAGAGCTTTTAAAAAAAAGTGGAGAAAACATTTGCTACCTCCAGTAAGACACATAAAAGTCATGGCCTTGACTCAGTGACAGTAATCTTTTAATTTTTAGGCAATGTGGCTTCAGAGAGTGAATTTGGCCCTGTGAAGGAAGTATTAGTTGGGATAGAACAACCACCAGATGATCACTAATACAGTTGTTTTCCGTGTGGGTCATAAAAAATTCTTTCTTCCCCTAAGACAAAATGAGAACAAATCTGAACTTGAATATATTCAGTTTCTTTATTAATAGAATATTAATTTTTTTTGTTTTTCACAGGGCCATTTGGGAGGTTTGGCTTTAATATACTGAAACTGCAGCTGCATACATTTGAATTATTTATGCACCCAGACATGTAGGCTGTGATTAAGCTTCTTATTTGGTTGTAACACAGGGGTCATTTCTTTTGCTGGTTGATTTAGCAGGAGGAAACCTTCCCTGTGGCTCTGCTTTACAATAAATTGCTATTGGCAGATAGAAATGTCAGGTTTACCCTCCAGACGGGAGCAATAACAAATCAGACCTTTGCTTGTTCCATTTATCCTGCTGCACATGTGACAAGAGATGTGTGTTTGTCTCTGCTCCCTCTGCCTGGTCTCAAATGTGGAGTTAGAGCGGGGCATTTTTGCCACATATTAATTTAATGGCCACCAAAAACTGAGGCTACGCAGCACAGGGTCTGTGAAACGGGCAAAGGCAAACTTCTCAGGGCCAAATTTCAACTCTACTACTGAACTGTTGCAGCTGAAATGATGTTATTTTCATTTCCTGGATTGCACTCTTATAGTGAATCAATTTATAATCACTGGGGGCTTGGTCAGAATCATAGAATTATAAAATCATAGAGTCATGGAATGGTTTGCTTGGAGGGGACCTTAAAGCTCATCCCATTCCACAACTCTGCCACGGACAGGGACACCTTCCACTAGCCCAGGTTGCTCCAACCTGGCCTTGGACACTTCCAGGGATGGGGCAGCCACAGCTTCTCTGGGCAACCTGTGCCAGGGCCTTCCCACCCTCACAGGAAAGAATTTCTTCCTTATATCTGACCTAAACCTCCTGGAGATGTCAGGGCAGTGGCAGTGTCTGGTGCTTGGCCAGGACAATTCACCTGTTGTTGGTTTACTGTGACTGTAAACCCTGCATAAAAAGGAGCCCTTTTTCACCGGGTACAGCATATATTGATCTGAATTATAATTTTTACTGGTAGGGACAAGGGACAAGTCAGTGCAGTCCAAGGGCAGCACCGTGCTTTCCAAGCTCCCAGCCAGAAAAAAAGCTTACATCAAAACTCTGGATAAAGCTGCCACCATGGGAGAAATAGTTCCTTAGCTGAAGACACGGCTGAGATCTGTGGTCATTAGGATGTTCACACGCCGCTTTCTTCCACCTTCTCTGCTGTTCCCATCTCCCTGGACATGAAGGCACTGCCTTCGGCTTCTTCACGGAGGTTCAAACCCATTTTCCTGCACCTCCTGAATGACCGTCTGGAAAAGGCAACTAATAACAAGTGCTGCCTGCTCCTGATGGGGCAGGGAATGGTTGTCCACTACCACTGGCATTTTCAACATGCTTTACAGAGCATCTCATCCCTCAGCACCCAGAAGCACTGCAGAGATCCTAAATTATTCCTGTTCCGAACCACTAGCACGGGCATGGGTTTCTTTCCCTCCTCTGAGTGGAGCCAAGAAACAAATCTGCTTAAATTTAAGCCTACAAATGTGCCCCAAATATTTTAATAAATCTAAAGCAGCTATCACTGCTTACACCGTGCTCACCTTCTTTTCCTCTTTTGCTCATATATTGAACAATTTAGGCCGGACATTCTTTCCAATCCTATTTTTCCCCCTGAGACTGTTTTTAGTGGGAACGTGCTTCTGGAATGGTTGAGCAGGTTCCAATGACAAGGGCAGCTTCTTCCTTCCTAATCTTGCAATCTGTTTCTTTGAGGGATTCCAGCCCTGCTGCAGGAGAGGGGTTGGAGCCTGGAGGGGGATTGATGCCACGGGATGGCATTTCTGGTTTTAACATCCCCTTTTCCCAGGGCAAGAAATTACCCACCGAAGTGATTGTGTTTCAAAAACGCTTTTAAAATGACAAAGCCAAGCCGGCAAAAGTCAGGCAACACCGATGGGACTTGGACAGCCTGAGAAGGAGGATAAGGGGGAAAAAAAATACGCTCACACCTGACTGCACACGCTGCCTCTGAGGGGAAATCCGAATAAACAAGCTACAAACCAGACCAATTCATTTACATGCTTTGTCTGCCTCCAGGAGAGCCTGAAAGAAAGGAGGAATTACAGGAGACTGGGATGAGTCACTGCGCTGCCTGCAAGGCTGAGGGATCCCTGGGTCCGTGAACTATTTGCTGCTTAAAGTAGAGAGTAAAAATACAAATATAAATAATAAACATCGATTTAAATATAAACGCAAACTATGCATCCATATAGATGTATTTCATATAAATAAAAATATATGTATCCTATAAATTCAAAGTTGTACCAGGAGGAGATCTGCAAGTCACCTCATCAACCCTACGTGTAACAAGACATGAATTTCACTGCCCACTTCTGAAATGTTTGGGTAAAAAAATTAAAAAATCAGAATTCACCAAGAGCAGGGGTTACAGTATTCCATGTGAAGTCAGACTTCCTCATCCAGCCTTATTTTGGTGGCCCTGCAGGCACTGTCCAGCCAACTCAGATATGCTGTTCGTGCCATCCAGCTGTCAAGAAAAGTCCTGCAAACCCTTATGCCCCTTGTGGTCCGGAAAGCACTTGGAATAAACCCTAAGGATACAGCTATTGCAATAGGTGAAATGGGTTTGTGATCCTTCCCTACTGGAATGGCCCGCTGCTATTTTATTCAACTCTCGGTTTCCAAAATATGAGGTTCCATCTAATGTGCTCTTCAGGAATGAGACAAAAATTCTTTGGGAAAGTGCTATTTAGCCCAGGCACAAGGCACACTGAGGAGTATCACACCAATTTCACTACATAGGTGACCAATTCCAGTGTCTGGAAATGTTCCCTGGCACTGTGTAGACATAACTCCAATTGTTAGCAGGACTATGGAAGTGGCTGAATCCATTCTGGAAACGTGGTTTTGCAGCAGCAGAGTCACAGGTCAATGCGCCAATGTCATTGTGGTCTTTCATAGACTCACAGAATGGTTTGGGTTGGGAGGGACCTTAAAGATCCTCTCATTCCAAGCCCCTGACATGTGCAGCTACACCTTCCACTAGCCCAGGTTGCTCCAAGCCCTCTCCAACCTGGTCTTGGACACTTCCAGGGATGGAGAAGCCACAGCTTCTCTGGGCAATCTGTGCCAGGGCCTCCCCACCCTCACAGGGAAATGTTTCTTCCTAATATCTCACCTAAACCTGACCTCTTCCAGTTCAAAGCCTTTTCCCCTTGTAAAAGAGCCAGAAGTCCATAAAAATGTCTTTTAACAAGAGGAGACTCTTTGCCAGAATAGCAGAAGATGCTTTGGAGAAGCTTCAGGGCTTCAGTGCAAGTCATCAGTTCACTCTTTGCTGCTTCTCTCCCAATGCTCAGATGCTCCTCAGTTTTCACACAGAGATGCAGCTCAGAGCTTCCAAGCCAGAAACCACACAGGGCTCTTTGGGGGATGTCAAGGCTGCAGCCTTTTCTTTTACACAGATGGAAACAGGCCCGTGCCTGAGACATGGAAAAAGGCCATCTGACAAAGGAGTGAAAGAGCAAAAGGTGAGTCCCCTCAGGTCACCTGAACCACGTCCAAACCTGCTCATCCTGCTGTGTCTCCGTCGTGGCCAAGCACAGAGTGAAAGAGCAGTTCATAGGATCACAGCATGGCTTGGGTTGGAAGGGACCTTACAGATCATTCCTGCAGTTAGGAACAGCTGCTTGCTGTTCAGTTCACAGGCAAGAAAAAGGAAGTGTTTTCTTCATTCGGGGGTGCTGTGGAAATAGGGAATGAAAGAAGGACAATTAGTTGACGTGCTTTGATCTCTTTTTCAAGTGCCTCTCGCACTGCCAGGCTCTTCTCCTCGTTTTTGGCTCCAAGCCAGTACACTGCACCTCTTCAGCAAGGGGAGAGCAGCCTCTTCTGCATATTAATGCCTTACAGCTCCTGGAGAGAGCCAGGTTGAGGTGAGGAAACACCTCTCGTGATGTGTTTTTAATTTCTAGGGTGCAGAAAGGGCCACGTGCTGTGCAACCCACTGGGACATCACCTCGGCGGGTCCCCCGAGCACAAAGGCTCAAACACAGCCTTGGCACTGCAGGAAAGCGCAGAGCAAAGCTGCAGCACATGCCAGAGGAGGTATTTGCTGCTTCTTCTCGGCAAGGAAATTCTCCAGGGGCCACTTTTGCAATTGAAAAATGGCCCACGAGGCCAATGGAACACCCAGCACTTGCCTCCGTCTCACTGCCACGGCGCCATCACATCTGAGCTGTCCCTGAAGGATTTCAGGTCACTGTATTCGGTAAGGAAGCACTTTTGGTGAAAGGTAAAAGTTGTCTGAGGTTATACACTAGATCTGTGGGAAGTCTAGGGGCTCCTGGCTTGTTTCCACCACGTGGGATTTTGCTCCTTGCCCGATTCCAACTGAGGAGTCTCCTCTTCGGAAAAGCCACAGGCAATTTGTCTGTGCAGTCTGTCCTCAGCTGAACGAGATTAGGCCGAGTTCAAGCAATCTTCTGTGCCAGATAATTTCATTTTAGGGCAACACCGCATTCTTCAGTCCTAAGGCACACATGGAAGGGTTGTTCAGTGACTCCAGCTTCCCAAAATCCCACCTGACCATCCTAGAATCATAGAATCATGGAATGGTTTGGGTTGGAAGGGACATTAAAGACGATCTCGTTCCTGCCCCGTGCCATGGGCAGGGAGACCTTCCACTGTCCCAAGTTGCTCCAAGCCCCATCCAACCTGGCCTTGGACACTTCCAGGGATCCAGGGGCAGCCACAGCTTCTCTGGGCAACTTGTCCCATCTCAGTAGGAAGAATTTCTTCCTGAGAGTCTGAATCTACCCTCCTTCAGCTTGAAGCCATTCCCCCTTGTCCTATCACTGCATTCCCTTGTAACAAAAGAGCCTCTCCTAAAGGGTGTCCCCCAGGTTTGACTTGCCTGCCTTGCTTTGGGAGAATACCACAGACATGTGGTGTTCATGATTTGTTCATTCATTTCTTCCCCGCTGTCTCTGAGCACATTAAAAAGCCCATTACTGACCTTTTTTCCTGTGATACAATTTCGAAGCAGCTGCAGCTTCAGCGCTCACTGACAGGCAGACCTGAAGCTGAGGTGATTGTGCTTTTCCTGCTGAGTTTGGAGATCCTCTGCTTCCTTCTGAGCAGCAGCAATGGCTCAGCCAGCTTCACTTGCACCCTTTGAGGGCATGGGGGTTTCATGGAGGGCAGGGATGCGAGGGAGATTATCCACAGTGCTTTTACAGACAATGGGAAATGAAGTGTGCTCTTCCCCAAAGGAGAGCAGGTGGGTTTTTGGGCACTGCTCTGGTTCTGTGTGGACCTGAGACCTTGCAAAGTGCTTCAGTTGTTCAGTACAACACTTTGACATCGATAACCAAGTTAAAACTCCCTTTTCATCTGCTGTGTCAGTAAATTTATGCAACACCAAGTATCTAAAAGTTATGAGTGTGGTGTCAGCCTGCTCAGACCCTCATCCTAGTCTACCTGGTCCTCCGTGTACATTATTCACTGCTGGGATCCATCCTCCAAATCCCACAATCACATCCCAAGCCTCTTCTAGAAGAGCCAGTGCAAAGCAAACCCACTTTGCTGCTGGAATGACCTGCCTGCTGTTGCATTCAGGTGGTTAATTCCCAGCCCGTGACCGCCCAGGGCCAAGAGAGGAGGTGACACAGCTCAGGAGCTTCGGTTCCTGACTCCTGGGGTTCATCCCACGTGAGTGCACAGCTCTAAAAGACATTGTCTAATAACAACTTCATGGATCACCTCTGGACCCGAGGAGAGAGCTGCCAACTCACAACAAACTCCACCAGGTCTCAGCTGGGGTGGTTGAACAGTTTTCCAGAGCCATCTGCCTCCCTCTGTTGACTCCAGCAAGATCTGGAAAATGAGGTTGGGCTACACAACATGGTCACTTACCAGATATAGGTGAATTTCACCCAAAACCATCATCCTGTTCCCCTTTCTCCATCCAATCCTGGAATGCACTCCTTGATTTGCATCCCAGATTGGGGATTTAACCCTGGGGGAGACAGTTCAGAAAAGCAAAATTGCTTTTATAAGCTGTTTCCCAGCCTCCTGGATCTGATCTGTGCAGCAAGGTTTGGGGAGGGGAAGCACCAGTTTGCTGAGAAGGATCTTTAATTGAGTGTTATTTAAAATGTTTCTTGGGTTTGTTTTTGTGCTGCTCCTGCTGCCTGTATAAAAATGTGGTTCCAAAAGTAAAATAATGAGCCATAGACCCCTGATCAGTCTGAGGAATTGCTGTCACAGCTACACCAAGTAAAACAAAGCTGTGGACAGGTCAAGAAAAGTTAAGACAGAGAGAGTTTGATATATTTCTGTGAACTGGTCTGTGTGGTCAAAAGTGTAATTCAGCATATTTTGGTCAGTCTACATGTGCTACAATGTCCTCCAGGGGCATCTTGGTTTGAATGCAACCCCTAATTCCCACCTCTGTTCCTGAACCCTGTAGTGTTGTATCTGAATCTTTCTTGACCTCTTGGTTGGGTAACATAAAATATTTGTCTCTGCTGCTGCCCTCAGATAGTGAGAACTCTCCTCTATGAGCACAAGTCATGCTTTGGAAGATAATACAGATATCAAATTTAGCACTGGCATTTCGTGCTCTATTTATGGTTTCATTCATTGAATTAATGGCATTACTTTTTCCTTGGGTGATTAGTGAGCAAGAAATACCCTAGAAAAGTGCTCACATAAAGAAAAAAAAAAAAGTCTAAACCCTCCCTTGATAGTTTTTTACTCCAATATTTATAATAATTAATCAACTTCCATCCAGCTGTGAGCCTGGCAGCTCAGCCACACCAGGGCATTCAGATTGCTGCCTGCAGGTTTTAGGCTGGCATCAAGCTCTTAACCTCAGGAGGGCTTTGCCCACAGGGACAGACTGCCCAGCCTCCTCCCTGGGTGCGTTTTCACACAACCCCCAGGCCAGCAGACAATTCCCCAGCATCCCAAATTTACCAGGCTGTGCAAGAATGGGAGGCTGAAAAGAATGGGAGTTGAAAACCTTCCTGGAATCGTAGAATTGTTAAGGTTGGAAAACGTCCCCGAGGTCAAATCCAGGAGGACTGTGTTGGTTTGTGGGGTTGGACATGTTGCCATCAGCATAAGAATAAGTTCCTTTACAGAGACCTTCTTCATGGAATTTGGAGCAGGTTTCTACCTCAAAATACTGTGTCCTGCAGGTAACAAAGTTATTTTGGCATGAGCAGCTAAAACATTTCTGCCTGGAATGTCTTTGGGGTTTTTTAGCACCTCTGTAAATTCATCAGGGGTTAAACAGCAGCTGAGCATTAATTTTGCAGACCCCAGTTTAAGGATAATTTAGCCCATCTGACCTGTTGGGAAATCCCTTTCCAAGGAACTCATTCACAGCTCTCTGTCAGATAGAGAAGTTGGAGCCATAAATAAACAGCACAATTAGTTAAATGTTACCAGAGGTCAAAGTAAGAATAAAGAGTGCACGTTTGGCACCCCAGTCCAAGCACAGCAGCCACTGGGATTCCCAGTTTGAAGGCAGGAATGGTCTGGGAGGGAGCCTGATGAGTCTCTCCATTGGCCTCATTAGGATTTGGATCAAATACAGAGGCTAATCTTTCTATGTTCCCCCACGGAGCCCTGCTCTTAAATGATTCATGTAAATGAGGTGCATACATTACATTTCTGATGCTGTAGGCATCAATATGCAAGTGTTAGAAACAGTTCTGCAGTCAAGCAACCTGAGCAAAACCCTGATCCTCCTCTGAAAGTTGAATGCTAAGGGAGCTGGGATGAAGATGATTCTTTTAGGTGCATATCTAAAGAAAGGCAGAGTAATTTTTTATGGATCTGTGCCCTCCATTATTCACTGGAAAAGGGCTCATCTTCTGTGCCTTTTAAGAGTCCATGATTATGCGTTGTCATGACTGTTTCGTGATGAAATAATCAATCCACCTGCTCTGGAATTAAGCTGAATTTTGCAAGTGACTGTTTGTCAGGGAAAAAAAAAAGGTGTGGAGCAATCTCTTGCTCCTGCTATTCAGGGAATCAGCCATATCAAAAATAACCCTCTCAGTTAATTTGCTGATGGCTTGACAGCCCAGCATTTTTTCCAAGCCTTGGAAAGCCTTGAAGCGTCTTCATTCCCAGCTGAACCTCACCTGCAGGGACCAGCATCCTGGGCATGATCACCACTCTTGAATCACGGAATCCTTAAGGCTGGAAAAGACCTCTAAGGTCATCAAGTCCAACCATCAATCCAGCACCGCCACCATGTCCTCAAGTTCCACATCTACACAAATCCCTCCAGGGAGTAGTGACTCCACCACTTCCCCGGGCACCCTGTTCCAATGCTTGACAACCCTTTCAGTGAAGAAATGTTCCCTAATATCCAATCTAAACCTCCCCTGGTGCAACTTGAGGCCGTTTCCTCTCGTCCTACCACTTGGTACCTGGGAGAAGAGACTTCTGAGAAACAAATTCAGCTCAGGTGACCCCACAGAAGTGTCTGTTGCCACTGAAGATGCTTCAGGGTATCTCACCAGGCTCCAGAAGGACACAGGTCTCTCACTGAATCTTCATCATGACTTCCATCTTCTTATGGATGTTTTTTGGATGCCTCCAGATACGTACCCTGAAGGTCCGGAGGAAGGTGAGAAAACAAAACTATCATTTTATTACATCTAATTTAAAGAGAAAATCATTAATGACTTAATTTGGCAATTGCATTAACTGCTGACCCTGGCAGAGGTAGGTATCAGCACCAGATCTCTCCAGATCACGTTCTGTGCTGTCACTGGAAGCAAATCCTTCTTGCCTTTCTTTCCTCCAAGCTGCAAAGACAAACCCTGCAGAGCAGGGTCTGACCCGAGGAAAAACAGGAGAAACTCTCCAACAACATCTTCACCAGCAAAAAAACACTATCCCAGGCTCACCCATAATCTGCTAAACTCTTAGAAAGGCTCTTGTCACAGTTTTGGTCCAGCACAACCTGTCCCCAGCACCTTCCCAGTCACTGTCCAGGCACCCTCAGGAGTCACTGAGGGTCAGGGACCATTTGCTGTTTCACTAAGGGACATCCCTCGTGTCCATCTGGAAAATGGACATCCCCAGCTGCCTGAATTAGGGTTATATCTGTGCCTGAATTAGGGTTATATCTGTTATATCTACCTATCCTGATATTAGGTCATATCTATGGCTAAAACCCCATTCCAGACCCAATTACAAATACAACCCTTGACATCAGCAAAATTACATTTGAAGGTCTAGAATCCCTCCCGGGAGTCTGGAGCCTCCAGGGATTTTAAAACCTCGAAAAGGGTTTCATGTATTTCTGGACAGGCAAAAATTCCCCAGACTTATTTTTTCTCCTAATTTCAACAGTAGGAAAAAGCAAGTTTATAGTTGCACCCTCAAATAGAAGTTTCTAGCACCTAAAGAAAAATATGCCACTTTCCCATATAAATGCAGCAGCACAAGTCCAAGAAACACCCCCCCTTTGTTTAATAAATATATAGAATAATATGAAGTTCTGCTTATAAAGTAGCTTTTCATCAGCTGCAGCCCACGGCCTCTCACAACATTTATTAATAGAGCTCCCAGAGAATTTGTTTCTCAGCTTGTGCATAATTCAGAGAGAAAGAAATAATTTCAGGATAAAACAAGTCTTATTCTTAAAAAAAAAAAAAAAAAAAAAAGGAATAAATGGTGCAAAAAGCATTGTTGGGAGGTAAATAATACCTTCAGTCCCAGCTTCAAATGTTTTCCTTAGGGGATTCTTTAATAAAGGGCTTTTTGCTCAAATGGCACCATTAAAAATCACAATTCCATTCAAATCCAAAGGGTGAAGGATTTAATTCTGCAGAGAAGGAAAAGGGGGTGATAGAAGTGCCTTTCAGAACTGCTGTTTGTCTCATTCCTACACAAATAGATCGACAACACCAGTAATAAACCTTCTGGTGCCTCTAAATCTGAATGTCTACCCTGGAAAAAGGAAGACACTTTTTGCTAAGCATCCTCCATCCAGAGCTACAGGAGAACAGCTTTTCTGAGCAAACAGGATGAATCAGAACTGGAAATGGAGCACAAATACACTTCAGAGAAAAATATACTACTATCACTAAAATCTTGACACTTCCACAATAAGGTGTTTTCAGGATTATCTCCAGTTAGCAGGGAGAGTTTCAAAACTGCAGCAAATGTTGCAGCAGCCAGGAGCCCATGTCAAGGCTCTGAGGGTCCTTTGTGTAATTATTTGAGTGAGAATTCAGCCAAATGGCCATTATCCTTCTGAGAAGTGGCTTTTCCATTTAATTACCTTTAAATATCAAGCTTTGGACGAGTGCCTGGTCTGAGAGGCAGCCCTTTTGGTCTGGGCTCCTTGCACTGTGTTGTGTCTGTTTTGATCCCTCCAAGGAGGCCACCTATTAATTAACACGACCCCTGCAAATGCAGAGCCACCAGCTCCTCCATTGTGGGCCACCCAAACTGGAGAGAAATCCTGGATAAATCATGGAATCACAGAAAGGTTTGGGTTGGAAGGGACCCTAAAGCTCATCTCGCTCCAACCCCCCACCATGGGCAGCAACACCTTCCACTATCCCAGGTTGCTCCAAGCCAATGTTGAGCACGGGGGGACAGTCACTGCCCTGGTCCTGCTGCCAAACTATTGGTGATCCAAGCCAGGTGCCACTGCCCTTCTGGGCCACCTGGGAACACTCTGGCTCGTGTTCAAACAGCTCTCAGCCAGCACCTCCAGGTCCTTTTCCACCACACATCACGTGCAGTTCACTCCTGTGGGACAGATCCAAGTTTCTACATCATCTTACCCCTCCTCTTTTCAGAGCTGCCCACACAGCAGATCTACAAATTCCACCCCATGATGCACTCCTGGCCCTGGGGATTCATCAAGATTAAGACACATTTGGCCAGCAGGAGCGGGAGTACAAAGTGTGGTGTGAAGGATGCTCAGCATCCTCCAGGCTGCCAAACCAACTGTGCGTGGCATTGACACTGAAATTATGGGAATTCACAGATATTGGCTCTTCCCAGAACTAGTTTCTCAAGCTTGGGGTTAAAAGTCATTCTCTCCCTGGCATACAAATCATCCTGACTGTGAGTATTCCCACCACTGTTCCTTTTCTGGTCCAGAAAAGGTTAAATAACTCTCTTCACTGGCAGAAGAGCAGCTTAGTCTATTTTGCCACAACTTGATTGGCTTGTTAATCATATGCTCCAGGCTTCACAGATTTTCCAGATGTATTTCTGTCTTTTTATATGCACACATGTGTGTAGATAGACAGATTTATAGATAGATTGATTGACTGAGAGAGAGAGAGAGAAATATGTTTTGCTGTTTCAAGTTCAGCAGCAAACTGGAGGCAGAAATGACCCCGGCCAGAATTGAAATTAAACCTACTGCAAGCTCCTGAAATAGTGTCTTCAATATATCCCCCTCTCCCCACCTCCTCCTCATCCCCCTCCTTGGGAAGTTCCAAAGGAAATACTAATTAGCTCCCAGCATCAGGCACGTCTGTGTTCTGTGCTGCTCCATCTGACAGATCCTGTGCAGTAATTGGGTCACACACACAGATGCTCAGAATATCCAATGCACTGTGCTTTGCCTGCAGCTCTCTTGGAGAAGGAATGGAGAAATTCCCACTGAAGGAGGACCCAACACAGCTCCTCAGCCGCTTAAAGGATGCTTGACTAGAGCTCTTTGCTGGCATGAAAGATTTATGGGGATTTTTACAAAAGCTTCCAATATCTGCCTGGTAGAAAACTAATTCTGCCCTTTTTGAAGGCTGGAGGCTCACAGATATGTTATTAACTTCTACAGGTAACACTGTTGGAGAGGGACTGTCCATGGAGAGTGATAGGACAAGGGGGAATGGCCTTAAGCTGAAGGAGGGCAGGGTTAGATGGGATATTGGGAAAAAATTCTTTACTCTAAGGGTGGTGAGGCACAGAAACAGGTTTTTCCAGAGAGGCTGTGGGCTTCCCATCCCTGGAAGTGTTGAAGGCCCTGTTGGATGGGGCTTGGACCAACCTGGTCCAGTAGAAGGTGTTCCTGCAGGGGATTGGAAGTGGATGGTCTTTAAGGTCCCTTCCAACACAACCATTCTATGACTCCGTGATTCTTTCCTCTGCCACATGCACCTACTCTTCAAACCCTTCCTCTTCTCCAGAACTGAAATTAGAGCTTCTTCTTTACTGAAAACGTGGTGCATCATTAAAATCTTCACATTTCTCTGGCAAGATATTTGCAGTGTTGCCTCTTCTCAGCCCAGAGACCACCAAAATACCTACGATAAACCTAAATAGCATCAGCAGTTTGTGTTGATGATGTTCTGAGCTGCAGTGTGAGCACTGAGGGAGGGGAGGGATATGAATCCTCACCTGCCAGGAGCTGTGGTTGAGCCCTGCAACTGCTTAATTTCACTGTGGAAAGCTGGGAAAGGAACAGCAGCACGAAAATGAAATGCCGGATCCTGAGATAAACCAGCTCTGCACACACCGGTGTCACAGTGCTGTGTGTCACAGGAGCTACAGGGAACTCACCTTGGGTCTTCACTGCTAGAAACTGATTTATTTCCTCTGTAAAAATATATTTATCGCTGAAATCAGTGCCTGCTGCTGGCACTGCCCTGGCAAAGGCTGTAGCGTTGTGTTAGTTTATGCCCGCAGGGGTTTGGGCCTGGGTTTTCAGAATTTCAGCATTTTCAGACAGGGACAACGGACATTTCCATTGGCCACACCTGAAAACAACTCACGCTTTTCCTTCTTTCCAGGTACGAAGGATCCAGGAGAACTCGGATAAAAATCCTACATGGTGCTACACCACTGACTACAGGGGGGGGATTTGTACCCCAGTACTGGGCCAGGATGAGTTGGGTGAATTTTGCAAGGAGGAGGAGGTGGTCTGCAGCACCGTGAATGGAGGGTATCATGAGATGCTTTTCCTCAAGCCAGATCCATCTGTGGAGACAAAACGAGTGTAAAAAGGCCTCCAGAGAACCAGATACCTTTTGAAAGGAGACGTGGAGAAGCAGAAGGCCTCTGTTCCTGCAAAGGAGCTCTGCAGGAGCTTAAAACCATTCAGTCAGGAAGCTTGGCCATCTATTCCATCCCGGGGGGACACCAAAGCACCTCGTGCAAAAAGCCATTAGGGGGGTTCCCCTTTTTACTCCTCCAAGACAATAGTTTTGGCCACATTCTGCACTTGTTCAGAGGGGAAATTCCAAAACACCAGAGCTGCCCACTGTCCCAGGTACTCACCCACACTATCCCACACAACCTGCCACTCACGACTATCCAGCAGGTCCCTGGGTGGAATTCCTAAACAGCTGGTTCATCTGAAGGGCTGGATCACATGAAGAAGTTATAGCAACGGGAATGTGCTGGTTTGAGCATCCCAAGGATATTCCAAATTCTCCAGAGCTCTTGTAATTAGCCTGGAGAAGAAGGGAAGGACAAAGGGAGGTGCTTTCCCCGTGGAGTGAGTCTCTGGAAAGGTAGAAGGTGTAACTATTAATAATTTCCAATAGGGAAAGGAAAAGAAGGGAAGGGAAGGTTTGGGGAGGGAAGGTTTGGGAAGGGAAGGTTTGGGAAGGGAAGGGGAGGGGAATTAATAGCAGTGATGAGATCACCATCATCATCATGATAACAACTGTAATGGAAATAGAGACAACTCCTCCTCACTGGCAGAGCAGGAGACACTGACAAGTCCTTGATGTAAGCTGAGCACAGCTCAGCAACAACCAAAATCAGTTGTTGGTAACAACATTACCCTCATTCTAAATGCGAACCACAGCACTGTACCAGCTACTGGGATGAAAATTAACTCAAGCCCAGACTAAACCAGGACACATAACAATCAACTCAAATTTCTTCTTCATTTTTGTGGACTCTCCTTGTCCAAGCTGTCCAGCCAGGCTCGTGCAGTCTTCACTGTCTGAGAGGGATACAGCTTCATGCCTGGCATATAATAATTCAAGGGAGGCAGAGGAGCCCTTGATCCCAAAGCCAGGATCCTCAGTGCTACAAAGGCTTGACACACCAGGCACACAGATCCCGGCTTCAAAGAGCAGCTCATCATTATCTGCACTGCACTTGGGGCCAGGGCAGCTTTTGAAGATGCCCAGCAAAGAAAATGGAGCCCTGACCCAAAACACAAAAAAAATAAACACCCTCCTGAGATGGCTCCTCTTTGCTGATCAAAGTCAGAGCGAGGGCTGGGTGTATTTGGCAAGATCCCAGAGCCAGGATCACTTCAGACACGCTCCAGCTTTTAACGAAGCAGAGGATTCACAGGGATTTAATCCACAGCTCAGCACAAAGGCAGCCTGCCCTCCAGGGAATCAGCCTTCCCTGAACTGGGGAGTGGAGAGAAGTTTGGGGTTAGAACTGCAAAGCCCTTCTATGAGGGACCTCCTGGAGGCACACAGAGCCTAAAGAACCAGGGAAATGGTCTGGGAGTTGTTCAGGTTGGTTATTTTCCCAATCCCAGAGCAACAGGCAGCTCAGACAGACCTGCTTTCTCAGCAGTGGGTGTGAAACCCTCCAGACCTCTCAGATTCCTTCTGACCTGAGATCAGAAGGTCCCACACCACGACTCTAATGGGATTGGTTTTTCAAGTGGTGAATTTGGGATGAAGAACATGTGGTCATAGGGGGGGAAAGGAGCTGTGTGTACCACGCCACAGCTTCTACGACAAAGCTGAAAGAGATCTAGATTTAGATTGGATTTAAGGGAGGAATTTAGATTAGATATTAGGGAGCAGTTCTTCCCTGTGAGGGTGGTGAGGCCCTGGCACCGGTTTCCCAGAGGAGCTGTGGCTGCCCCATCCCTGGAAGTGTCCAAGGCCAGGTTGGACGGGGCTTGGAGCAACCTGGGCTAGTGGAAGGTGTCCCTGGGCTCCTTTCAGCTGCCACCACCTCCCCCCTCACCCTCCAACACTGACCTGCAGCTGCTCAAGGCTGATGGGACCTGCCATGAATTTGGCACCTTCCCCAGCAGAAACCTCTTACCCACTCCACACACCTGCAAAAGCTGTCAGAACCCTCCCTACAGCTCAACTGGTGCTGAACAATCCCACCCTCAACCCCACCAGCTTGTGAAAAGCAGGGTTGGGACGAGGCACAGCAGGCCATCACCCCTCTCTTGTCCAGATTTTCCTCGTGCTGCCAAAAACTAGGGCAGCTCCAGGCACGTTCTCTGCGTGCACAACTTCTGCTGTCAGTCTGCAGAGAAATGTCAAAAAGGCAGCTCCTGATGCTGCAGATTTCCCAGGAAGATGAGATGGAACTGTTTCTCCCTTAGGGCTCTGGGTTTGCAGGCGGTGCCTGTACTCGAGGCCACCGTCCGCAGCGCAGAAATTCCTCGTGTGCCACCAGATCCTGCTGCTCTTCCCCGTGTAATTCCAGTGCCTGGAGCTGCAGAGTCACGTGCAGTTTGCTGGTTTTTGAGAACAAGACTCCAGAGAAAAGAGCAGGAGCTGTTGCTTTCTGCATATCAATGAGCACAAGACATATGCATATAATCTGTACATAATCCTGTGTATCAGACACGTGGCAGCCTCCAAGTGAAGCACTTTGAATAAAGAGCTTTTGAATAACTTTGCATTCACTGCCTCACACAGAACCCCACTTTTATAAGGACAAGATACAAGGCAAGTCCCTGAGCTTATGACTGCTTTTACAAAATGTTCTTAAATCCCCAAATGCCTCTGGGGCACCTCCCAGTGCTGTTTTCCCCTGATTCTGCCAATTGTTCCCTTGTTTAAATGTTAAGGAGTAACACATCAGACATATAAAACCAAAGATCACGTGTGGTATAACAGTACATGCACAAAAATTGGGGTGGAAAAGGGATCTGTGACAAATTGAGTTCACTTATTTTTGTCTTTATTTATCCCCCTTTTGTGTGCTTGTGTATTTATCAGTTTCTATTTAAAAAAAAAAAAAAAAAAAAAAGGAAGAAAAAAAAAGTCTGGGTTTTTTTTTCCTTAAAAAGAAAGTGTCCTAATAGTAACTTCCAACTAAAACTCTGGAAATCTACAGCATTTTCTGCAGAGGGGGGGGCGTGTCCAAGTCTTGTAATCCCTGACAAAGCAGAAGGAATGGAAAAAGCTCTAAGTGCCATCCAGCCTGTGATTAATCTGAAAGGGGCACATCAATAAAACATGATCTGCTTCCCTTCAGCTGATAGAGACTCATAAATAATAAAGCTCCAAGACGTGGAGTCCAACGTGGAAAGGCTTTTCCAGAAAGAGGAGCAGAAAAATCCGTGAGAATGATATGGGAGAAGTTGATTTGGAAGCCCCTGTGGTGTGTTCAGTGCTCTGCTTCCCTTCCCACCTTCCCAGCCCTGCACAAAGCATTAACCCGCAGCCTGAGACACCAGAGAGCCCATGGCAGGAAGGGGTGGCCCAAGTGACACTGACTGGGATTGACTCCACCACCAGCAGATTTGCAGATGACCCCAAGCTGGGGGCAGTGTGGATCAGCTGGAAGGCAGGAGGGCTCTGCAGAGGGACCTGGACAGGCTGGATCCATGGGCTGATCCCAACGGGATGAGGTTCAACCAGGCCAAGGGCCGGGTCCTGCCCTTTGGCCACAACAAGCCCCGGCAGCTCCAGGCTGGGTCAGAGGGGCTGGAGAGCAGCCAGGCAGGAAGGGAGCCGGGAGTTGGGATGGACAGGGAGCTGAAGAGGAGCCAGAGTGTGCCCAGGGGGCCAAGAGGGCCGATGGCTCCTGGCCTGGCTCAGGAGCAGTGTGGCAGCAGGAGCAGGGCAGGGATTGTGCCCCTGGACTCAGCGCTGGGGAGGCCACCCCTGGAGTGCCGTGTCCAGCTCTGGGCCCTCAGCTCAGCAAGGCCATGGAGGGGCTGGAGCAGGGCCAGGGAAGAGCAGCCAGGCTGGGAAGGGACTGGAGCACCAGTGCTGGGAGGAGAGGCTGAGGGAGCTGGGGGGGCTCAGCCTGGAGAGGAGGAGGCTCAGGGGAGACCTCATCGCTCTGCACAACCCCCTGACAGGAGGGGGGAGCCGGGGGGGTTGGTCTCTGCTCCCAGGAACCAGCAGTAGGACAAGAGGGCTCGGTCTCCAACTGTGCCAGGAGAGGCTTAAGTTGGACATTGGGAAGAAATTCTTTCCAGAGAAAGGGATCAGCCATTGGAATGGGCTGCCCAGGGAGAGGGGGAGTCCCTGGAGGTGTTTAAGGACAGACTGGATGTGGCATCAGTGCCATGGGCTGGGAACCACGGTGGGGCTGGAGCAAGGGTTGGACTGGATGATCTCGGAGAGTTTTTCCAACCCGGCTGATTCCATGATTCTGTGACTCCATGATTCTATGATTCTATGACACACGCAGCCAGGTGTGGGTGGGCTCATCACTCGTGTCCTGCCTGTGTTGCCCAGCTTGTAAAATCCCCCAGACACTGGGCAAGCTCAGGTTCTGCATCACCAAACAAATGCCACGTTGTCAGAATGATGTCAAAGCGATTTGCTGGACATTGGTTGAAAAGTGCAGGCGTGGAAGAAACCTTCAGATGTGCCCACCACACCTGGCAGTCCCTGGATCTCAGCACTACCTAGACCTTGGAGGTCTTCCATCATAAAATCCTAGAATAGAATGGTTTGGGTTGGAAGAGACCTCAAAGACCACCCAGTTCCTAGTGGAAACCTTCCACTCGCCCAGGTTGCTCCAAGCCCCATCCAACCTGGCCTTGGACACTTCCAGGGATGGGGTAGCCACAGCTTCTCTGGGCAACCTGTGCCAGGGCCTCCCCACCCTCACAGGGAAGAATTTCTTCCTAGTATCCAACCT
Organism: Oxyruncus cristatus; assembly: GCA_013399855.1. Taxonomy (NCBI): domain Eukaryota; kingdom Metazoa; phylum Chordata; class Aves; order Passeriformes; family Cotingidae; genus Oxyruncus; species Oxyruncus cristatus. The sequence continues at coordinate 264,567 of VXAY01003151.1, forward strand.
AAATTTCCCCTCTTTGAGTCTGAACTCCATCTCTGTCCCTAACTGTAACACCCCATTTCTTCCAGCATGTCCTCTTTCCTACCAAGTCCTGATTTTCCTCCCAGCAATGAAGGGCAAAGATTTACCTGGAGAAATACAGGTTGGCTTCATGCTGCCTGTGGGGGAGGATATTTATTAACATGTCAGAGCTTCAGAGAGCAACACACAGCAACTCAGCTGAGCAGGAATAAGGGAAAATAGACACCCCCCTTCCCCTTGACTTCAATCATGTCAGCAGAAAATGGCCTTCAAGGGTGAAAGGTTCAGGAGTGAAAACTGAGCTGCAGAATTTCCTTGATCATGGATCAGAAAAGGGAATCAAATAAATGATTAACAGCTTGGCTTACATAAACTGAGACAACTCAGTGCTGTAAAGAGTTATATGGATGTGCTTCCCAGAGGTGAAGGTTCCTCAGCGTCAGCAACACCCAACCGTCTTCAAAAGATTGATGTTATTTTATAGTTGTGATAGTAAAAGAGGTCCTGTCACTGTGGCATTAAGCCTGTGTCCATGCTTCAGCTCCTGCCTGTAAACAAGACACCCTGGAATTCTTGGGAAAAGTCTTGGCAAGCTTAGTCTCTGCATTTGAGTAAGTTCAGGAAGATCCGTCTTCTGCTGAGTCTAAATGATCTTCAAAGAAAGGGTGGAATCTAAATCTCCATTTCTAATCTAAAGCCTTGTTTCCTTTGGCATTTATTTGCATCTGTTTGGTGGCTTTTTTCACCTCCCCTGCTGTACATAGAAATTTCACAAGTGGCTTTAACACTGCCATGCAGGAATTCTGGAGCCTCATTTGAATTACACTTTATTTACTAATTAGGGTATGTTTAGCATTTTAAGCAAACATTCCATTTCTTTCCTATTTTGTTTGAGAGACTGTTTTCTCTGGGGGGTTGCTTGAACTCTCCGTGCTGCTGTATCAAGTCTGGGGATTACAGCACGATCCAGAAGCCTGAAAAATCCACCACAGCATCTGCTGCTTCCCTGGTGTTTTTGACAGAAATGGCTGAACTTGGGCTGCAAATTTACCATCTTTTTAAGCACATTATAATGCAGTCTGTTGTCAGCCCTTAGATCAGCCTAGGGCAATAAACAGTTTGGGTTGGAGAGGACTTTAAAGCTCATCTCATTCCAACCCCCTGCCATGGGCAGGGACACCTTCCACTAGCCCAGGTTGCTCCAAGCCCCGTCCAACCTGGCCTTGGACACTTCCAGGGATCCAGGGGCAGCCACAGCTTCTCTGGGCAACCTGTGCCAGGGCCTCCCCACCCTCACAGGGGAAAATTCTTTCCCAATATCCCACCTACAGCAAACTTTCAGGGAGGAGGAGAAGACACCACGTTGGCTCTGTGATGTCGCTGAACACATCCAGTTTTCATGACTCCTCTCACCCTCCAGCTGCTCCCAAAACCACAGGTGAAATGGCACTGAGGTTTTGATTTTCAGTGATTACTGGAAATGTGGGAAAATTCAGAGGGACTCCGGGGTTGCTCACCTGGACAAAAAGAGGTGGCTGATGAGGAAAGGTGTTAGCAAAGCCAAAACCAGGGGATTGGCAGCACATCGTGCTGAGAATCCACTCCAGACCTGGCACTCAGCAACAAATGGGAGTGAGAATGAGCCAGTGCTCTCCTCCATCGTGGTGACAGTATCTGTGCAGGCAGCACTGCTCAGCTGAGGAAGCTTTGAGCATTTGTCATAGTAACTGTCCCCGGAATTTGCCGTACACTCCTCAGCCTGGAATCTACACATTCCCCTCAGCCCTCTCCCTGAGAAATAGAGATAAATGCACAATTCAAAGGAAACTGGAGGTTTGGACAGTGGGGGAGGCAGAAAACAGCTGTTTGTTCAAGCAGCAAATCAGCTCTGCGACTAAAATACATGCAAATGCAGTGGTGCAAGAGGGTGAAAACATTCTGTCTCCACCACTCCTGGGGCTGGACCCGAGAGCAGGAGGCAGGAATGATGCACAGAAGGACAGCACCACTCCTTTCTCCATGATCAGCTGTTCCACAGGGGCCTTTGTGCTCTTCCAATGATGCCCACCAGCCCCACTCCCAGCAAGGAGTTTATCCCTGGAGATGGGGACAGAGGCAAGGACACCTCCAGAAGTCACCACACACCTGCTGGGGAGCACGGGCTGATCTGACTGCTATTAGCACGAAAATGTGTTGAACCCATCCCAAATGCAGAGGGAGCTCATAAAAAAGAGGGAGAGAGACTCTGGACAAGGGTATGGAGTGATAGAAAAGGGGGAACGGTTTAAAACTAAAAGAGGGGAGATTTATATTAGGTGTTAAGAAGAAATTCTTCCCCGTGAGGGAGGGGAGACCCTGGCACAGGTTGCCCAGAGAAGCTGTGGCTACCCCACCCCTGGAAGTGTCCAAGGCCAGGCTGGACAGGGCTTGGAGCAACCTGTGCTAGTGGAAGGTGTCCCTGCCCATGGGAGAGGGTTGGAACTGGATGATGTTTAAGGTCCCTTCCAACCAAACCATTTTGTGGTGATTCAATGATGATTCAAATTACCCTGCATGGAGCCCTCACAATATCCATGAACAGGTTCTCAACAAATCCGTGTCCACTTCTACCCTGGGGCAACTGGAGAAGCCTGGATTTGTGAATCTGGCACCATGGGATTCCCCAATATCCTCACAGAAGCTGATTGGGGTCCTCACTGTCCAGAACCCTATTTCCAGGGCAGGCAGGGCAGGCAGATCCATCTGTTTTGGGGGAGATACTTCCTTCTCTGAGTGTTTGAGGGTGGGAGAACTACAGTCAAGACAGCCTTTATCAAGTGGAATTGAGGCTGTGGTAAGGGAGAAAGAGGTGTTTGGGGTTTCTTTTCCACCCTGAGCAAGCCTGAGGAGAATAATTCATCCCTGCCTGGTTTCCAAGGGATAAGCTGGAAAGAAGATAAGATCATTCCCTGGTCAGGCTCAGCACAACCGACTTGAGCCAGCACTGGTGTTCAAGTTTTAGAGTTTTATCAAATGTAGTTATAAAACAGGCCTCAAGCAGAGCCCTCCAGCCACAAAGAGGAGTGGAAAGTGGGAATCTCTTGCCAGAGGATGCTCTGGAGTTGCCATCCAAAGTCATCAGCACTGGGGCCCCAAAACTTTGAACAGTTTTTAAAACAACTCCTGTGTAGCTCCAGGCCCTCCTGTGATGGTTCCCTCTTCCAGGTATTCCCACGCTCAGCAGAGGGGTGACTTCTTCTCCTCTTCTTCCAGCTGCTCAGACTGAACACTGATGTCCTCACCTCTCCCCATCTGCCCCACTGCACACTCAGACCTTCCTGGTTCTTTGTGCTCTTCAGCCTCAGTCTCAAACCCTTCCTGAGTTCCCCACAGAACCAGCAGGTGGCCAGTTTCCCAGTGACTCTCCATCACTGGCTACCTTTAGGGATCAGCTGGGTTGGTATCAGTCAGACGTTTCCTTGGTGAAGAGCTGACAGCCAGACTCACACTCCTTTTCCCAGGAAGCTCAGCATGAGACTTTTCCCTCCTTGGTCTCAGCTTCCAGGAGCTTGTTCCCTTTCTCTTGGTGGTGCTCAAACAGCTGCTCTGAGCAGCTGCCTGATTCCAAGGACGTCTCATTTCCTCCGTGCGATTTCGGCTCCGATATCGTAACACGTGAATAATGTATCAGGGCTGTGAAGTCTCACATCCCTTCAGCTCCCTGTTCCCTGCCATCTGAGCCATCTGCAATCAAAGGAATAGCCCAGGATGCTTTCCTTGCTCCAGAGAAGTCTCTGATCACTGTTAATCACGTTGGTTCAGCGAGGCCCAAATTCTGATGCAATTAGCAGCGGAGTAACTGAATTTGCTTTATTGCCTCTCCTCTGGGAAAGCACAAAATTCCCTCAAGGCCTGTTGAGACAATGTGTAACTCCACAGGCTTAAACACTCTTCCACATAACCCCCTGTCAGGAACTGAGAGAAGTTTAATCACATTTTTCTCCCCAAACTGCAGCTTCAAGGGGATGCGGTGACCTATGGCTGGAAATCTTTTTTATAAAGGCTCGTGATTTATTTTGATTAAGATGGATAAGCCCATCCTGTATTCCCAGCAGAGAAGGGCACTTTAGGGTTGATATGCATCACTGATAGATGTGCCTGCAGTGGTATAATCACAATTTCCAAATGCACTTTGAACAGCAGGAAGGAGAGGACTGGATGGAGGATGTTTAAACCCTTTCCTGATTGCAGGTCTCAGGGGGGAATTGCTGCTTATCCAGCATTTTGGATGTTTGGCTTCCCCTCACTTTTTCCTTTTCCAGTTTTATCTCCACTAATGGGAAAATAAGGATCAAGGGAAAACAGGGCAGAAAGAAGATGAACCTCATACCTCCATCCCCGGATGGGTAAGAAACATTCATTAGATTTTGGCTGCTTGTTCTTTATGTTTTGTGGGTGTTGTATGTGTATGCACACGACCAGTTATGATGAAAAGTGCGCGAGCACAACAGGCTTTGTTTGCCAAACCCAGAAAAAAATTCCAAAATCCAGGAAACCTTCCACCACAAAAACAGAATCCTCTTCGCTGTTCCTCCTGTAATTTTCGGTACTCCAGATGGTCAGCCAGGAAGCTGATAAGCCTAAGCCATCCTGATTTGTCCAGACGTGTGCAAGCGTCCAAAGGATTAAAGATACAGTGGATAATTTGGATCCTACAGTGTGCTATGGGCCAGATTCTCTGCAGCTATTGCTCTCCTGAAAACCTGGGGTAGGTGCAGCTCTGGTGGCAGTGGGGAAGATGAGGTGGGAACCTCCTTGTAGATCTGGCGTGTCTAAAATGCAGATATTTAAGCCTGAGCTTTTCACCCCATTCTCCTTCTGTGCTCAGTAAAGAGAAACAGGCACATCCAGAGGGAAATTTGCCTCGCCCTAAAACAAGAGACTAAGGTCAGTCTGACCAAGACCCTTTGGAAGAGCTTATTCAGAGCTATGGGGCACAGAGGGATCCCAGCATAAGGAACCCAGGTGCAGTCACCTGACTTTTAGATGCCTAAAATTAAGAGATACAAATCTCACTGTGACTCATACCCTTGTCCCTTCCGTGTCACTGTGTCCCCACACCACAGGACCACAGGGATGGTTGGAAAGGTACCATCCTTCCTCAGCTCTGAAGGGAATATCAGACTCTTTCCAGCACTTGGGGCTAAGGAGGAAAGCAACATCTCTGTGCTGAGGGTGGGTGGGTGGGTGCTCAGCTGCAGCAGGACAAGCACAAACTGAGGGTTAATGGGAAGCAGATGACCTTCCTGGCAAATCTGAGCCTGATTATCCCACCGGATCTCTCCTCTGAAGCAACTGGGATTTCATAGAATCATAGAATCA